>JAODAL010051428.1:0-26679 GCA_025379985.1 Phyllomedusa bahiana
GGATTTTTTTATTTTTTTTTTTTTTTAAAATGGGATACCTAATGCCACTATTTATTTTAAGGTAACTATATACCCACATACCTACTATATGGGCTCTATGTACTAGAATATAAATTAAACCCAAAAACAATGGCGCAATTGTATTTTTTTCTTGTTCAACCCACAGAGAATTTTTTTTTTTGTGGCGTTGAAGGGGGGAGGGCAGGCGTGTTATGTTGTATGGCATGGGGCCCTGAAATTTCTGAAGGGGGGCCTGGTGGACGGTGTGTGAGTGCTGCTGTCAATCAGTAGCTTTATTGGTCATGTTTCGTCCTCCTGACATCCCCTCTTACGTAAATTTCACTTCCTGGGTGTTGAAGTCAAGGAACAACAGATGGTAAAAAAAGTATTTAGTCAGCCCCCAATTGTGCAAGTTCTCCCACTTAAAAAGTTGAGAGAGGCCTGTAAATTACATCATAGGTAGACCTCAACTATGAGAGACAAAGTGAGGAAACAAATGCAGAAAATCACATTGTCTGATTTGGAAAGAAATTATTTACAAATTAGGGTGAAAATAAGTATTTGGTCACCAAACAAACCAGCAAGATTTCTGGTTTCTCATAGACCTGTAACTTCTTCTTTAAGAGGCTCCTCTGTCCTCCACTCATTACCCGTAGTAATTGCACCTGTTTGAACTTGTAATCAGTATAAAAGACACCTGTCCATAACTTCAAACAATCACACTCCAAACTACACTATGGTGAAGACCAAAGAGTTGTCAAAGGACACCAGAAACAAAATTGCAACTGGGAAGACTGAAACTGCAATAGGCAAGCAGCTTGGTGTGAGGAAATCAACAGTGGGAGCAAAAATTAGAAAATGCAAGACATACAAGACCACTGACAATCTCACTCGATCTCGGGCTCCACACAAGATTCCCCCGTGGGGTCAAAATGATCACAAGAATGGTTAGCAAAAACCCCAGAACCAAAACAGGGGAACCTAGTGATGACCGCAGAGAGCTGGGACCAACGTAAGAAAGGCTACAGTAACAAACTATGCCGCCAGGGACTCAGATCCTGCACTGTCAGACGTGTCCCCCTGCTTAAGCCAGTAGATGTCCGGGCCCATCTGAAGTTTGTTAGAGAGCATTTGGATGATCCAGAAGAGTATTGGGAGAATGTCATAGTCAGATGAAACCAAAGTAAAACTGTTTGGTAGAAACACAACTCATTGTGTTTGGAGGAGAGAGAATGCTGAGTTGCATCCAAAGAACACCATGCCTACTGTGAAACATGGGGGTGGCAACATCATGCTTAGGGGTTGTTTTTCTGCAACGGGACCAGGATGACTGATCCGTGTACATGAAAAAATTAATGGGGCGATGTATCGTGAGATTTTGAGTGAAAACCTCCTTCCATCCGCAAGGACATTGAAAATAAAATGTGGCTGGGTCTTTCAGTATGACAATGATCCTAAGCACATAGCCAGGGCAACAAAGGAGTGGCTTCGCAAGAGGCATTTCAAGGTCCTGGAGTACCCTAGCCAGTCTCCAGATCTCAACCCCATAGAAAAACCTTTGAAGGGGGAGTTGAAAGTCCGTGTTGCCCAGCGATAGCCCCAAAACATCACTGCTCTAGAGGAGATCTGCATGGAGGAATGGGCCAACATACCAGCAAAGTATATAACAAAGTATATATAACAAAGTATTGAGATGAACTTTTGTTATTGACCAAATACTTATTTTCCACCATAATTTGCAAACAAATTCTTTCCCAAATAAGACAATATGATTTTCGGGATTTATTTTCTCATTTTGTCTCTCATAGTTGAGGTCTACCTGTGATGTCAATTACAGGCCTCTCTCATCTTTTTAAGTGGGAGAACTTGCACAATTGGTGGCTGACTAAATACTTTTTTTCCCCACTGTAGCACTCTAAAGCCACTGATTGGCTGCAGCTTTCATGCACCAACCACAGAACAGGAAGTAATCAGAGACCAGGGGACACCATTATTTCATTGTCATTGTCTCCCAGACACCAGAACGGCGATTAGTTATTTTCTTTACTTTGTTGCACTGTTGTACTATTTTTAAGTTGGACAAACTCTTATTAACCCCTTAAGCCGAACGCCTGAAAAGTAGTTAATGACCAGAACATTTTTTTAGTTTGGCCTCCTTGCGTTTAAACAGTTTGTAACTTTTATATTTTTTCAATGACGCAGTTGGATGAGGCCTCGTTTTTTTTCGAGACAAGTTGTACTTTATAAGGGAATAGTTTAAGTACACTTATAAATAATTGCAGTATTGTGTTTTTTATTTTTTTACAAAAAATTTTTTGTTATTTTAATTTTTTTTTTACACCATTCACATTTCACACTAATAACTTGTTAGATTAATTCTACAGGTTATTACGGTCGTGTGGATACCAAATATGTGTAGGTTTTTTTGTGCGTGTAATTTATGTACAATTATTTTTTATTAAATATTTATTTTTATTTTATTATTTATTTTTTTTATTCTTTTTTTTACACTTTTTATGGTTTTTTTTGTACTTTTTTTGACTCCCATGAGAGGGAGAACTGTTTAACATTTTTTTTTTATTTTTTTTTTTACACTTAGTAATGTATTAGCATATTCATATATGCTAATACATGCTAAATCTGTGTCAGTCTGACACAGGCAGTGATTAGGACAGCACACAGTGCATCCTAATCACTGGCTTCTTACACAGACAACTCTGGGCCATGCTAGGTCCCCAGAGCTGACTGTGCAGCCGGTCCTGAGCTCTGTCGGGTGACCGGGCGTTCCGATCACCCGACAGAGCAGGGGATCCCTTTGATTGCGCTGCGGTAACGCACCGCCGCAATCAAAGGGTTTTAAAGCATCGGTTGCGGAGGTTTCCTCCGCTCCCCGATGCCTGCAGGAGATGCTCTGGGATCGGGGCTGTGTATGTTCAGCCCCGATCCTAGCGCAGCTGTGGCGCCGGGCGCCGCAAACCCCGATGTCTGCAGCGACGTCAAAAGACGTCGCTGCAGACGAACGACCCGCACCGGCCGCCGTCAAAAGACGGTGCGCGGTCGTTAAGGGGTTAATTATAGGACACCATTAACAGATATTCCATAGAAAGAAATCTATTTGTAATACTATTTGCTTGCAGCAAATTTTTGGCATTCAAGGAGAAAACTTTATTTTTCCAGTGTTTGAAGCAGAGTTCTTCCATAAGATACTGCTAAGAAATCTCCCATAGAAAGAAATCAATTTCTAATAGTGTTTGCTTGATACAATTTATTGGGATAGAAGAAACTGTATTTTTCCAGTGTTTGAAGTAGAGTTCTTCCATAGCAGACAGTTAAAAAATTTCCCATAGAAACAAATGTATTTCAAATACTGGTTGGTCCTTGAAAATTTTCTTTAGGGCCCAAAAAGGTCATTTTTGCTGTTTTATGGGTACAGCTAGTGCAGAAGACACAATTAGCAAATCTCCTATAGAAAGAACTCTATTTCAAATAGTGGTTGCTTGTTGCAAATTATTCGGATAGAGGAAATGTCATTTTTCAACTTTTGGGGGTAGAGTTCTTGCATAACAGACCGTTACCCAATCTCCCATAGAAAGAAATGTATTTGAAATTGTGGTTGTATGCTGTAAATTACTCTGAAGAAAATTTAATTTTTGCCATTTTGGGGGTTCAGTAATTGTATAATTGTATAACAGTAATTGTATAACACACCATCTCCAAATCTTCTATATAAACAAATATATTCTAAACAGTGGTTGGTTGCTGAAAATGATACTGAGTGGAAAACGTTAATTTTTGGCATCTTTAGGGGTGAAATACCTTTCAAATATACCCTGTGTTATTGTCCTACAGATATATATCCGGAAAATAGAGTTCTCTCTGTTGCTAAATCTTACTCAACGCCAAAAAGTGTAATTTTGCCAGATTTTAAGTCCACATAACGCTGAAAGAAACCAGTGCGTTATTGTGTTCCACATATACCGTGGGGGAAAAAAGTATTTAGTCAGCCACCAGTTCTCCCACTTAAAAAGATGAGAGGCCTGTAATTGACATCATAGGTAGATCTCAACTACGAGAGACAAAATGAGAAAACAAATCCAGAAAATCACATTGTCTGATTTGGAAATAATTAATTTGCATTTGCAAATTACGGTGGAAAATAAGTATTAGGCCAATAACAAAAGTTCATCCCAATACTTTGTTATATATCCCTTGTTGGCAATGACGGAGGTCAAACGTTTTTTGTACGTCTTCACAAGGTTGAAACACACTGTTGCTGGTATGTTGGCCATTTCCTCAATGCAGATCTCCTCTAGAGCAGTGACTTTTTGGGGCTGTCCCTGGATAACAGGATGTCAGGATAACAGGACTTCGTACATTTGGTGGTAGTACAGGTGGAGGCATTTAAAAAATAAAGATTTGGAGGGCTACAATGAGGAGGAGTAAGAGGTGTATGCAGTGCACATCAATTTCATACAGGTGTATGTTTCAAAATAAATTCAGCCATAAGACTTGTAAATCTAGCTGTTGGAAGCAGTAGAATACAATTTGTAGAAGGAGCGGGCACAGGAACTACAGACATGAGATGTATTGCAATTTAAATGTGTATTTCACATTGTCAAGAAGACGTGTTACAGTTTACTGGTCAGTGACATCGGCAAGCAGGGCAACAAAATGGCCAGAGATCCACGCTTGATTCATTTTTATAGATGTCAAACGATCCACAATGTCAGGGGGAAGACGAATACGTTTGTCAGTTATCCCCGCGGCAGCTGTGCTGAATGTGCATTTCGAGATAATGCTGGCTGGCAGGATATAACTTCTATGACGTGCCGAGCCAGCTCAGGCCATTAGTGATGAGCGATTATGTCAACTATCATTATCATGACGATATCCAATAGTCGATAACAGATTATCGCCGATGACCATTAAAGTCTATGGGAGAGGAACAATACCTTCATTCTTACACCCAAATAGGGGTGGAGAAGCTGGAAATACCATCCACAACAGTAAACTGGATACGTGCTACATCTTAGACAAGACAATTAGGCAACAAGAGTCAAGAAAAAAACTGACAGACTATTCACTATCCCTGTCTTGTACAACAGCACGACCCTCAAACCTGCATCACCCACAAATTAAAAAGTGCCAGAAGGCAGTATTATTTGAACCATCATTTTACTTGATCTGGACATTTACTATCCCTGTCCTGTAACGCAGCATGACCCTAAAACCTGTCTGACCCACAGATTAAAAAGTGTCGGAAAAAGGAGTCTTTTAACAACCATTTTAGTTGAACTGGACATGGACTATGCCTGTCCTGGACCGCGATATGACCATTAAACCTGTCTGACCCACAGATTAAAAAGTGCCGGAAAAATGAGTCTTTGAACCACCATTTTAGTTGAAATGGACATTGACTATGCCTGTCCTGGACCGCAGCTTGACCCTTATACCTGTCTGAACCACAGATTAAAAAGTGCCGTAAAAAGGAGTCTTTGAACCACCATTTTAGTTGAACTGGAGATTAACTATACCTGTCCTTTACCGTAGCATGACCCTCAAACCCGCTTGACCCATAGATAAAAAAGTGCCGGAAAAAGGAGTCTTTGAACCACCGTTTTAGTTGAACTGGACATTGACTATACCTTTCCTGGACCACAGTATGACCATTAAACCTGTCTGACCCACAGATTAAAAAGTGTCGGAAAAAGGAGTATTTCAACCACCATTTTAGTTGAACTGGACATTGACCATGCCTGTCCTGGGCCGCAGCATGACCCTTATACCTGTCTGAACAACAGATTAATAAGTGCCAGAAAAAGGAGTCTTTGAACCACAATTTTAGTTGAACTGGACATTGACTATACCTTCCTGTCCGCACATGACCCCAAACCCCTTGCCCCCACAGATTAAAAGTCCGAAAAAGATCTTTGAACCACCTTTTTTAAGTTGAACTGACATTGACTATCCTGTCCGGGACCCAATGACCCAAATCCTTTCTGAACAACAGAAAAAAATGCGGAAAATGGAGTCTTTGAACCACCATTTTAGTTTGAACGGGGACTTTTGACAAACCCTGTCCGGACTGCATATTACCTTTTATACCTGCCCTGACCCACAGTTAAAAAATCCCGGGAAAACGGATCTTTGAACCACCATTTTAGTTGAACTACAAGACTATACCTGTCCTGTACCGCAGCATCCCCCAAACCCCTTGCCCCCAAAATTTAAAAAGTCCCGAAAAAGGAGTCTTTTGACCCCCCTTTTTAAGTTGAACGGGCCCTTGAATCCCTTCCTGGACTGCATATACCTTAAACCTTTCTGCCCACAAATTAAAAAGTCCCGGAAAAAGGGTCTTTGAACCACCTTTTTAGTTGAAAATACATTACTATACCTTCCTGTACCGCAGCATGACCCTCAAACCCTTGACCCACAGTTTAAAAAGCCCCGGAAAAAAAGGATTTTTGAACCCCATTTTGTTGAACGGGACATTGCCCCGCCGGACGCAGTTGACCATTAAACCTTCTGAGCCACAAAAAAAAATGCCGGAAAAAGGATTTTTTGAACCACCATTTTAGTTGAAAAACTTTGACTCCCCCCCCCCCCTGTCCTGGCCGCAGCAACTCTATACCTGTGAACCACAGTTTAAAAAAGTCCCCAAAAAAGGAGTCTTTAAACCACCTTTTTAGTTAAGGACATTGATATACCTGTCCTGGACCCAGCTTGACCCTAAAACCTTCATGACCCACAGATTAAAAAGTGCCAAAAAGAAAGTAGTCTTTGAAGCAATTTTAGTGAAGTGACATTGTTACCAAAATCCTGAAATGCACATGACCCAAAAAACCCGCACAGGTGCCCTTAGGACCAAAAGGGGAAAAATTTCGCAAATAAAAAAAAACTATTTTAAAAAACAATTTTTTTCAATACTTTTGCTCTAACACTTGCCATTCTACTGGTGACATTTCCACCGGCATTAGAATTGGGAAGTAAAACGAAACAATGTCCCCAGGGTAACCAGGCCCTGAAAATCCGCATTTCTACTGCAAGGGGGTTGAAGGAAAATTACTATAAAGGCGGGGGAGGCTTAAACGTGGATCACGCAGTTACTGGCAGGGCCGGACTTACGGGGTTTGTAACAAGGGCAGGGTCCTCATCTATTAACACGAAAGGTTCAGCTAGCGGGGCCAGTACAGGGGGTGCGGTGAAGCCCGGGCGGGGCCCATCCATTAACACGAAAAAAAATTCCCCCAAATCGCACAGAAAACATTCCCGGGAAGCGGTGCGGAAGGGGAAGGGATTTCAGACCTCCACCCCCCTCAAAAACAGTAAAACCCTTTGGTACGCTTAGAAAGTCTGCCTCTACGAACGTTTTGCCCCTCCGTATGATTCAACCAATTAAAATTTCATTTGGAAATGCTGGGGGTTCCCCCGCTCCTGTTTCACCCAGGTGCCCTTTTTCTTGGGCTTCTTTTTTCATTTTACTAAAACGGTTAGAGGAAATTGCTCTGTTCTTGGGGTCAAATTGCCCATACACCGCCCCTTGACAACCTACATCTGTTAAAGTCTTCCTGTACCCCCTTGTACAATTCGGAATATTTGTACCTATTTTTACAGAAATTTTTTTTTAGTAGTTTCATTCTAAAATCACATTTTTAAAATAGGAGGGAATCCCACCACGCTTTTTTCTCTTTTTTTTTTATTGTATTAAAGGGTTGTCACACTACGGGGAAATCCCCCCCCAGCAATTTTTAAGATCTGCAAAACAATCAATTTCAATATTTCCTTTTAACATGTCCTTCCTATTCCTTTTTTGACAGCACCATGCCCAATAATTTTTCAAACACACCCTTCCCATTTTTTGAAAATTGTGAAAAAAATTCTGTTAGAAACCACATTTTTTTAATAAACCTGTAGAAAGCTGTATTTCACACAACAGCCCCAAAATTTCAAAACATGACCCCTTTGGACTCTGACAATTGTGAAGAAAAATGTCTTAAAAACCACATTTTTAAAAAAAAAGGCCCCTTATTATACTGCATTTTACAGCCATGACCCAAAAAATTAAAAAAAATTTCTCTCACCCCGTAAAAAAATTGTGAGGGAGAAAGCCCCTTAAAGCCCATTATTAAAAGTCAAAAATTTTTAAAGAGAAGTGAGAAAGGGAAAAATTTATTTCATGAAAACTTGCAATTGGTTTATTTTACAGTCTCCTCACCGCAAAACCCCAAAAATGCCCCTTTTGGAACTGAGAAAAAAAAATTGCATAAAAAAATGATCATTTAAAAAAAAATTTTTTAGAGGGCCATTTTTGTTTTTAAAAGGAAAAGTAAAAACCGGGAACAAAAAGGGACCCGGGAAAGGGCCACAACATCATCAGAGATCCATGCCCGATTTATTTTGAAAGCAAATATCAACATTTTCTGGAAAACCCCATGCTTTTTTAAAAAGACTCCCCACTGGCTTTAAAGGGCTCTCAATTGACCGGCTGCTGGGCAGACAACACCTCTATGGCGTGGCGGCCCGGGTCGGCCTCTCCATTTTGGGAACCCCAAAAACGATTGGTCCGGAAAAAATTTCCTAAACACAGAGTTTAACCAGATTCATGCACCAGACTTAAAAACCAGCTCGTGTGTTGATGTTGCCCTCAAATAATCGTTTGGTTTAGGGGGTAAATAAAATTTCGAGGTCCCCATTAGGCTTCTCCCCCAAAGCCTGCGGCGGCTCTTGGGACCTACGCTTCACGTTGCTGACGTTTTCCCCCGTGACATTTTAAGAAAGGAAGCGACGCAAAAGATGTCCCATTATCAACACACGTTTCCAATTCTTGCATTTTACTCTCTATTTTGGGGGTGGGAAGTAAAGTGCTGATTTTCCCCTTTTTAACGGGGGTCGGGAGGGTGGCCACCCAGAAACTGTTTCCCCCCCCCCCTTTGATGGCCTTTAATGCAGGATCATGTTGGGGGAAATGGACCCTTTAAGAATCATGTAGAAATTGGGCCTTGATTTTTCCCAAACCTCTGGGGCGAGGAGATACAAATGATCTTCCCCCTCTTCCCCCCCGCCTCAAATTGCCAACTTTTCAAGGCAAAGGGACATCGTAACGTCGGGTCCAGAATACATACCTCCCCTCCTCCCTTTTTCCCCGCTGCCCCCGGCCCCAGCTTCAAAAACACCCGACTTGCCTTTAGAGATTACCCTGAAAAACTGGCGCCGCCTTTCATAGCCCCTGACCCCAACAATGCCTAATGAAGACCGATAAAGTTGTGAAACGCGGACCCTTTAATTCGACGGGAAAAAAAGGCTCTGTGTCCGCATCTTGCCGTCCCCCCCATCGCTGGGGACCCGCGTTTAGAGTTCCCAACCCATCATTCCAGACTAAAAAAACCACATGCCAGGGCAAGGGCATTGTCCCAACTACCATTTTGGTGGGTTCTTCAAAAATGGCAAGGATGGGGGAGAGCTCTTTCACCTCCCACTCCTTTTTTCAACACCCCAGTTCCGCACCCTGCTTGTGGGGCCATGTTCACTTCGTACTGGGTAATGGCATTTTCAAATGCTGCCCCAAAACGCTGAGCATGTTGGGTGAAACCCCTAGCATGGTTCCCACGACAACAAGAACAAATTTGTTGGGGGGGGACAGACGACCTTCAAAACCCGCCAGGCGGATAAGCAGGGTCAACGGGGGAATTTGAGCTCAGACCCAGCCTTCCTCAGCAGGGATCCACCCGGGGGCCCTTTAGAAATTTCTGGACGACAAGTTTATGACATGTTCCCGGGAAGGGAAATTTCCCCCCTTCTCCCCCTCTTAAGGGCGGGCCAAGGGGTTCACCGTTTTTCCACACCCCCTTCCAGCTCCTGACCTGTGTGTTTATGCCCCCAAAACGAATAATTTTAACACGCCGGTTTCTAGGGGACGTGATTACCATGGGGCATTTACAAAAACCCCACCATCCCCTTTTTGAAAACTCGCCGAGCCTAACCCCCCCTTTCCACCAAGGGATCCACCCCCGCCACCCCTGAGCTGTCACAAGGGTATACGGCCCCTTGGCCGGGCTTACTATTCAGACGGTGGTATGGACTTGCCGGACAAGATCGACAACCGCTTGAAATTTTAGATACCGTGGGTGGCCCCAGGCAGGGGGGCCCCTTTTTCTGGAAAAAAATCCTTCGGCAAAATATTTTGGGGCAGAAGGGGCCCTGACGTGGGGGAAAAACCCATCTGTGTCCACCCAAGTAAAAGGGAAACATTTTCCCGCCAAAAGCCTGGCAAAGCCCACACAGGCTTTTGGCTTTGGGGGGTTTGTGGGTTTAAAATTTTTCCTTTCCCAAACCTGTAGACGAAGGGTGCTGCTAATTTCCGCTGTACGGCTGCCCGTCAAACTGGTGGGAAAGAAGGGTAGGGGTGGGTCCTGGTGTGTGGTGGGGCCCCGGGGAGGGGGGGGGCTGAAGCAGGGTATCCTTTTCATGCTCTGAAGAAGGGGAGCTAGGAACGCTTGGGCGGGTGGGGAGGGGGAGGCGAGCAGAGGGTGTGCATGTTGGACCCGGGGGGTGTGGCCTTTTTTTGGGGCCAAAGGCTCCCCCAAATTTCAACTCTGCATTTCCTGCATGTGACTAGACAAGTTTTTGGGTGTTAAACACCTAAATTTTCCCCCCACGGCTTTACGCTGGGTGAATCAGAGGCTTTAAAAAAACCCAGTTGAGAGGGCCTGGCCTTTTCAACGGGGATAAGCGAGGGGGTTTTCCACTGACGTGGCTAACGGGAAAAATCTACGGACTTGTGTGACCCCCTCTCCCTTTTGAGGGGGACCCGTACGACACTACCCCCTCGTCTTTTTCCCGCCAGTGATGAAGCACCGCAAACAAATTCTGCTGAAAAGACCCTTGGATCCACAATGTCCACATCATCACAAAACAGGTGACTTCCTTCCCGACATTCGCATCCCCCGGGGCTGCGGGCTAAAAAGAACAGGGACTGCAAGGCTTTTTCCGACCCCGGGATTTTTGCCGATTGATTGGCTTCCTTCTCCTCCTCTGATGTCATCAGCGATTGGGCATCAGAGCAGACAAAATCATCCTCTTTGGCCTCTTGATCTTTTGAAATGGATTATCCACAGTGGTGGGTATACGAGTTGACATTTGGGCTGCCTTCGCTTCATGTTGGACGGATGCTGACGATGATGATGACGACATTTGTGGCCGTGACTGGGAGGACGAGGAGATAAGACTGCTGGATGCAGGTTGCATTAACCACTGAAGAACAGATTGGCGACGCTGTTCGTTACTGAGATTCACAGGGCCCTGCCCAGCGATAACAGGCCTGACGGTACTGCAACCGAAGATCCGCTGGCTTGCGTGTTGTCACCAGCACTGGAAGGAGCACCTTCTCTCGTACCTCTACCTCCATGTCCTACACCCCTCTTTGCTCGCTTACCACCTGCATTTCGTTCCATGTTCAGAAAGATATGAACTTGAAAAGGTATGGAAGAGTTTTTGACAGTCTCTTATTGAAAGACGGCAAATCACAGCTATTCTTAAATCCCTCTAATTTCCAACAGCCAACTAGGATTAGAAACAGAATTGTTTCTATCTAATACCTGTGAAATGCGATCTAATGGAAGAACCGTAAGACAAAATCAACAGTGTTCTTCCTTCAGTCCCAGGGATTTGCAACTGTCCAGTAGGACTAGGAATTGATAGTTTTCAGCAAACTATCATACAAGTGCGCTATCTGCGCCAAACTGAGATTCACCGAGCGCAATTAAACTATTCAAAAGTTACACGGATGAAAAATTGCGTTTTTTGCAGCAATGACAAATGAGAACAGTTACTAAAACATTTTTCTATCAAAATTGTCGTACAACATGGCTATTTGAAAAAAAATGGGGCCGCACCACGTGCAATACAGCTATTTAAAAGTTATATGGATAACAAAAGGTGGTTTTTGCAACAATGAAATATACCAACAGTTACTACAAAATTTCTGAATCCAAATTTAAGTACAAAGTGGCTATTTGAACAAAACTGGGGCACACCAAAGTGCAATACAGCTATTTAAAAGTTATACGGATAACAAAAGTGTTTTTTGCAGCAATGAAATACACCAACAGTTACTAGAAAATTTCTGTATCCAAATTTAAGTACAAGGTGGCTATTTGAAAAAAACTGGGGCGCACCAAAGTGCAATACAGCTATTTAAAAGTTATACGGATAACAAAAGGTGGTTTTTGCACCAATGAAATACACCAACAGTTACTAGAAAATTTCTGTATCCAAATTTAAGTACAACGTGGCTATTTGAAAAAAAACTGGCGCGCACAAAAAAAAAGGGTACAATTTCACCCTCAGTTGCGAGGTGTGCTGGCCAAAAAGTGGTAAAAAAATGCCATTTCAATGCAGGTTCAAAGCAGAGTCTGGGCTGCACAATATAGACCCTCCTTTCCAAAGCCTGTCTGTCCGTCCGGCCCCCACCCACCGCCCCGTGGCTGGACAGCGCTAGATGCTTCTTTAAAAGTCTGTGTCTAACTAAATAAGAACTGAAATTCTCTAATCTACCTATATTCTAATGTGCACAACAAGAATACAACGAGGGGTATGTGATCAAATATAAAACAATCTTTATTTCTATCAAAATATTTTTTTTAAAAACCATACATGTAGAGGTATATATAGGAATGACCGATGTAACGGCAGGGGTTCCCCACAATAGGCTGTCTAAAGGGGATAACATACAGATGTATGCTGACAAGAAAGGTATATGTACAGCAATAAGAGTATTTGAAGCTACAATGCTTGGACACTTAGCATATGATAGTATAAATTCAAGTGAAGTAAACCCATAAGGCATAATGCTAAGGCCATTCAAAAAAGGCTATGTAAATATAACAAATATGCAGACAACGCCAGCACAACATATCATACCTAAGTGGCGGACAGCAAGTGGGAAAGCCCTGTCGACCCCGACGCGCGTTTCGCGTATTGTTGCTTCCTCAGGGGGTGAGATTTTTAATGCGCTTCCTCTAATGTTTAAATAGTATAGTTCCTAACTACCGCACCTGTGTTGCTCCTATATTCTAATGTTCACTGCTAAAAGCATAGTTGTCTGTATGAATAAAGAGAAGAACTGTGTCTCTGAGCTGAGCTGTATTGAGAGACATGCAGCAGACGTCTTGCTCTAATGTTAGACACTGAAAGACTGATGTTGAACAGGAAACGCTGGTCTATGCAAAACGAGGTTATGTGATTTTTCCAGCCAATGACAACCATACATATCACAGTCATGACGTCGCACACCCAGCTCACCCTGCTCTATGCTCTAAGCTGATTTGCTGGCCACCAAAATGACAGGAAGCGCCGAAAATGGCGCGGTAGTAATAGATTATCTGTCAGATTGTCACCTAAAATATTGCGTGATCGGAAATTTCCAATCAGCCTAAAACTCGTGCCGATTTCAACTTTGTCGATTATAATCGTTACAGGCCATTAATCCAGTTTGGACACCCAAAAGTTGAATGGGTCAAGACTAAGTCCAAAAACATTGGTGTTATAATCCCTACAGGCCATCGGTGTTATATCAGTGTTATAATCCCTACAGGCCATTAATCCAGTTTGGACACCCAAAAGTTGAATGGGTCAAGACTAAGTCCAAAAACATCGGTGTTGAGCCGCAGGTAGTCATGGACCATGGTTTTAAGGCGGTCTTTGTGTGTCTGAATGCTGCCCTGCGCAAATAGCCGCAGCAGGCAGTGTGGCAGAAGCATACTGGGTGACATTTTTCACTCGTTTTTTACCACCTCACCAACGCCTGCAAGAGGCATTGGTGATGTGGTAAAAAACGAGTGAAAATGTCACCCAGTATGCTTCTGCCACACTGCCTGCTGTGGCTATTTGCCATTCTAATGCTGCCGCATTGCTAACATTGTTCTACCGTGACATTAGAATATGAAGATGCAAAAGATGTCTCGAGTTGGTAAATAAGCACTATCTCAAATTCCTGCATTCTATTTGTGAGGGTGGAACAAAATTGCTCACTTTTGTCTTGTAACGTGGATCAAGAAGGGTGGCCACCCAGTAATCGCTGTTCTTTTTTTTTTTTTTAAAGGGAAATCCAACACCAGGGGATTCTTTTTTATTAGGTTTGAAAAATTATATGCAAGACAATATGGGTACAGAAAACAGTTAAAATGTTAAGACAAATAAAAAATGTCAACCATGTCAGACAATATAGGAACACTGGGCTTTGCAATCCCCATGCCATGTCAGGGAATCCGCTAGTAAGATAGCAGAAGATATTAGGTCACAAAGAAAGAAAAAAAATAAATATTATTTTTAATAATTAAAAAAAAAATGTTTTACACATTTAACCATCTAGTCAAAAAAAAAATGGGTTTGCGCCCCTCTCCTCTCGCTCCTCTCGCTCATCGCAATTCCTATACAATTGACAACTGCATATAATGGGACATAGCATTCCAAAATACTTAATATAATTAAAAAAACAAAGACGTGGTGGGATTCCCTTCTATTTTAAAAATGTGTTATCTAGAATTAAACTACTAAAAATCTTGCATTTACAAAATAGTTATAAAAATATTCCTCTGAATTGTACAAGGGAGGTACAGGAACCACTGATAAAAGACTTGAACAGATGTAAGTTATTCAGATTTGGATTCCTTGTTTCCTCTATCGGATGCTTCGGCCTCATCAGTTTTTGTCTCTCTGTTTTCGGATGGCAGATCTTCCTTAGTTTCTTCTTTGTTAGCTTCTTCAGTCTGTTTACCCTTTGTTCCTTTCTTTCCCTTTGCTGGAACTTTTTTGTTCTCAGACTGTTCCTTTACAGCTGCTTTTTCCTTTTTTGACTTTGGTTCAGTTTTTGGTGGAGCTGGTTTAGCTGACAACCATGCCAACCTTCTCTTGGGCTCAACTGGACAAAAAATTTTAAAAACCCCTGTATAGTCTCCAGCGAAGCTGGGTGTCAGCGTTGAAATCCCTTCCCTCCTCCAGCAGATGGAGTCCTCACAAACAACCAGCTCACTGGTCCCCATCTGCAAGCGGTTAATATGCCACAGCCAAGACAACTAGTTCAAATCGGATAGGATCCCTGCGCCTCTTTATCTCACTGTTCATTTTTATTGCCTTGATGCATAGATCATTTTGCAGGCAATGTAACATCCAAGCATCTCACATGTGTGAGATGCTGCAGGGATCTCCCAAGCCTCGGGGTCAAGAGGCACTAACAGAATCCTCTTCCTCCTCCTCCTGTAATCTGTACTAATCTCTTACCATTGAAGGGTAATCAGTACCAGTGCTGTCCACCCCGCCTCCTGACTAGCTTCATGCTTACTACTCTGTGAGCTGACCTGCCGTCCTGCACCCGCCCTCAACCTCGAACCACCGACTAAAGAAGACCTATACAATTGCGAAACAGTCTGGCATTCTACATCCTCCGTCCTCCGGCTCTGTGGCTGCCTTCTCCTCCATCACTGGTGGGACCTGCTGCTGCAGAGGGCCTAACGCGTATTCCAGTAAACATATAACCACAATGGTTGTGCTGACAAGGACATCTTCCCGACTGACCATTTTGATAGCCTCTTCAAAATTGCTAAGGATGGTGCAGAGATCCTTCACCTGTCTCCACTCTCTATGGGTCAACACCCCAAGGTCCACAACACTGCTAGTCAGGCCATGCGACATTTCATACTGCATAATGGTATTATGCTACTGCCCCAATCGCTAGAGCATGTGGAGGGTGGAATTTCAGGTTGTTGCCACATCACATATCAGACAGTGGACAGGAAGGCCCAAATTAAGCTGCCAGTCATGCCAAAGCAGGGTGAAGACACCGGAAGTGTGAGCTACGACCTCGAGCCTTCCTCAGCAGACAGTCAAGAACCGGGTAGCGCTTGAGAAATTTCCGTACAACCAGGTTCATGACGTGTGCCAGGCAAGGGATGTGCGTAAGTCTACATATCTTAACGGCAGCAAGTAGATTTCTCCTGTTGTCGCACACCACCTTGCCTAGCGCCAGGTTCTTAGCACCCAAAACTGGTCAGTCTGAGTGTGCAGATCCATCCACAGCTAGTGACCTGTGTGTTGACGGTCTCCGAGACAAATTAATTTGAGAACGGCCTTGTTTCTCTTGGCACATGATGCTAACACTCGAGGTTGGGGATCTGGACTCTGCTCCATCCCGGTAGCGTTGAAGAGTGTCGGCCGACATCCATCACCAGAGGCACTGTCATCCACCAAACTCACCCAGTGAGCAGTCAGTCAGATGTAACGCCCCCTTACCGTGCTTTCAGTCCATGTGTCTGTAGTAAGATAGCTTTTGGGAAAGATGCAGCAACCGCTGGGATCTTTTTGAAAGGTGGGAGGCCATGGAGGGGCGTTTTCTGGGGAAAGAAATGCCCTGTTCGCATTGATATTGGGGGGAGCCCAGGGCCATGAATTGTGGAACCCCTCTGTGTCAAAGGCAGAAAGGCAAATTTCCCAAAGGCCAACAGCCTAGCAAAGCCCATTCGGCTTTTGCTTTGGGTGGGTTTAGGTGAAAGCGTTTTTATGCTCCCAAAAATGGGACACAGAAGGGTGGTGCTGTACGGCATCTATCTAGTCGGGAACCGAACCCCCAGTTCCCCATTGGATGTTTTGCTGCCCCCAAAGGGGACTGCCATCTTTTAACAAACCGGAACCCCCTGTTCCCATTGCCATGTTCTTGCTGCCCCAAGGTTCTGCCCCCTAATGTAAGGAACCGGAACTTCGTGTTCCCCCGTGGGATGTTCTCCGGCACCAATGGGACTTTCCCGCCTAAAGTAGTGGAATCGGGAACCTCCTGTTTTCCCCCTTGCCATTTTCTCGTACCACCCAAAGGTACTGCCCCCTAAGTAATGGAAAAAGGAACTTCGTTTCCCCAGTGGCTGTTTCACTGGCACCAAAGGCACTGCCCCCGATTTTATTGAAATGGAACCTTTCTGTCCCCATTGCCATGTTCTCGCTGCCACCAAAAAGTACTTTCCCCTAATAAGTGGAAACCGGAATCTCGTGTTCCCCATTGCCCTGGTCTTGCTGCCACCAAAAAGTTGCCACCCCCAAAGAAGTGGAACCGGAACCTTGCGTTCCCATTGCCTGTTTTCGCTGCCACCTTGGTACTGCCCCCTAATGTAGTGGGAAACCGGAACCTCACTGTTCCCTTGCCTGTTCCGCTGCCATCATGGCTGCCGCCAAAAATAGTGGTCCGGACCTGGCAGTTCCCATTTCCATTTCTCCTGACCCCAAAGTACTGCCCCCCATTGTTTAACGGAACCTTGTGTTCCCCCTTGCCAAGGTTTTTGCTCCACAATGGGTACTGCCCCTAATTGGGGGAACCGGAAATTTTTTGTTCCCCTTCCCGTTCTCGGCCCCAAAGGTATGCCCCCTAATGTAGTGAACCGGAACCCCAAGTTTCCCCCTTGCCCTTTCTCGTGCCAAAGGTTCTGCCGCCCAATTAGGGAAACCCGGAATGGCGTTCCCCCTTGCCATGTCCACTGCCCCATGTACTGCCGCCAGAATGTAGTGACGGGAAACCCCTTGCTGTTCCCCATTGCCATGTTCTCGCTGCCGCCAATGGTACTGCCGCCTAATATAGTGGAACTGGAACCTTGCTGTTCCACATTGCCACGTTCTCGCTACCACCAATGGTACTGCCGCCTAATGTAGTGGAACCGGAACCTCGCTGTTCCCCATTGCCAAGTTCTCGCTGCCATCAATGGTACTGCCGCAGAAGGTAGAGGAACCGGAACCTGGATGTTCCCATTGCCATGTTCTCGCTGACAACAATGGTACTGCGGTCTAATCTAGTCAAATCGGAACCTCGCTGTTCCCCATTGCCATGTTCTCGCTGCCATCAATGGTACTGCCGCCTAATGTAGTGGAACCGGAACCTGGCAGTTCCCCATTGCCATGTTCTCGCTGCCACCAATGGTACTGCGGTCTAATCTAGTCCAGCCTGCAGAGGCATAACTTGAAGTCCTTGGGCCCTAGTAAAAAAAGTGATAGGGGGCTCCTGCCAGTTATCATGTGTCATTTCCAATACCGGTGTCTTCTTATGTGTCAAAGGAGCCCCTTAGCAGCTGATACTGCTGCACATCCTATAGCTACGCTGTCCTAATCTTTTCAGTTAGCCATTGAAAGGAATTAATTATTTTAGCTTGTGAATTTTTTCTGTGACTCTTAGAGCCAAATTTTCTTCACTAAATTGTTCCACGTATCCATTTTACTCTTATGGAGGGTAATTACGGCTTCTCCTCACCTGTGTTAGTATAAAAATTAACCTGAACATCATCTGCCATTGACCTTTATGGGGTTCGAAGTTCGGTTCGAGTACGAATCGAACTTCTCAAAATTCGAGATTCGACTCGAACTCGAAATATTTACCATTCGCTCATCACTAGTCGGGAGCATTATGATATATATATATATATATATATATATATATATATATATATATATATATATATATACTCCCTTTTTAAGCCCACTTGTTCCAGCAGCACGTTCTCGCTGGGTCTGTTGATTGTGTCACTATCAGTGCTCACATGATGAAGCATTCACAGGCCTTAAAGGGGTTTTATCATTTCATTAAATGGTCTTCAGAATAAGGGGACAGTGAAAACAAGCAACTTTGCAATTGGATGTCATTAGCAAAGCTGTCTTGTATTCACAGTATTCCTTATCTTCTGTTTTTGTTTACACTGATATCCAGTCCTGGTTGGATCCCTCCAGATCCCTCCTCCTTGCATTTCACTAGCTGAGAGCTCATTTACATTCTGTACAGCCCCTGGTCGTATTCACGGAGCTGTGTCTCTCACTCAGAGTACGGGATCGTCACATTTTCACTTTCATTTACAGCCAGAAGAAACAGAATTACACTGAAGGGCTTACACAATCAGGAAACAGCACAATTTGTGTCGATCCCTGCCTGACTCAGAGTTAGGGGCCGTAGCATTTTCTCTCTCCACACCCAGCAGAAACAGACTGCAACAGATTCTACCAAAAGAAAACATAACAGTTTTGTCCCGGTGCGTAACTCACCTGCATAGACTGGAGATATGTGCCGTTCATAGAAAGCTGTAACACATCTCCAGCTGTGAGAGGTGAAGAGATCAGTTGATCAGTCTATATTGAATGCAGACTGTGGGATGTATACAGTTCTTACAAAATAAGACTGATAGGGAAAGACACAGTGACATGTGGACTCAGAGGGGAGGGGGGGGGGAGTCTCGGGAGCCAGCAGGAACAGTGAAGGGGGGGATGATGTCACCCAGCTGGGAGGGGAAGAAACGCCCCTGCATTTCCAGAGTTGAGAAGCTGAGAGCAGTGTGAATCAGCCGAACTAAAGAAGTGATACATCCCCTTTAATAGTCATATGCCATACATCCAGGTAGAGACCTGTGAATTGCTGCTGGGTCACGTGAACAATGTACATGACTTCATCAGCTGGGAGCTGGAATAATGTTGTACTTATTCTACTTTGTGTGCCATAGACAACCTTAAACCAACTTTCAATATAAATGTATAAAACATTATTTGTTGTAATAAAATTCTCAAGTCCTATCACTACTTCGGCCTCTTTTCAGTATCTCCCTAAACCTTATTCACATTAATTTGTTAATGCTTGGTGAAGCCTCTTAATATGATTGGATACATCAGGTTAGAAATAGCAGTAACAAATGACGTCTTCACACCATAGCCACTGAACACCTGAAGACGCCTCATGCCAGTAAAACATGTTGAGAGGTTCTGTGTTTTAATTTTAATTATTCTCTCTGTCCTTCCTGAATAGTGAAGCAGTCTGTATATGCTCCTCTAGATACAATCACATTAAACGGACACGCCAAGCATACTGATATGAATGAGGCTTAATAAGATAATAGACATAAAGCACGGACAGTGATAGGATTGGATTTTTCTTTTCTTTTCTTTTGGATTAGGAGACTTTTATGGAAATATAAATAAAAGTTAAGTTTTAACACTTATATTACTGTCTTAGTCAGTGGAAGTGGGCTTAAGGTGTCCTGCTGCAAATCTGAAGAACTGACTTTGGTCTTTATAACTGTCTGCTGTTGCCTCCTGGGAAAGAGGAAGATTTTCAAGTTTTCTGGAAGAACCTGCATTTTTAACTGATAATTCTTCCTTTGACTGCATTTCTCTTTATTTGCAGGTGCTATTGCTGCCACCGTACACAATGACCAGTGGTGGTGGCACCTGGAAGTGAAGAGAAGGGGGGTGGTCGTTATCTAACAGTACTGCCACAATGCTCCCATTTTTGCCACGGATACATTGCATGTTAAACTGCTCATATGCTCACCACAATTTTGTCAACAACCCCAAATGTCCACATGCAGCCATATATCCCCATGTGTGTCCCTCAGAGCTCAGCCCATGATTACCTCCTTTACTCTGGTCTGAGGTCTATAGGAAGGAGGTGTCTACAGAATGGAGACATCTGGTCTAGGGTTCTGTAGAATGGAGACATCTGGTCTGGGGTCTGTAGAAATGAGGGGCCTACAGAATGGAAACATCTGGTCTGGGGTCTGTTGGAAGGAAGGGCCTACACAATGGAGACATCTGCTCTGGGGTCTGTATGCAGGTTGGTTCTGCTATGGGTTTAATACACAGTAGGCACCTGGTCTAGGAACTATACATTTTATGGTTTGACCTAGGATTTTTATTGAGGGGATTTGGTGTGTCCTCTGTATTTGTTTAGTAGGTCCAGTGAGAGGACTTTATGTATTTTGGGGTATGCTCTGGGGGGTCAGATGTACTATGTGTGACCTACATGGCATAGTTTGAGTAATTGTATCACCACTTTCATTCCATTCAGATTGCATGTTGTTATATGTGGCCTCCCTTCTCTTCTCATTATTTGTTGATGCAACAATACAGAGTGTCAGAATAGGAAGACACTGTGTAATGTGAGGATGGCTAAGTCTTGGAGGTTCCCAATTTGCATGATTCAGCATCTCTTGATTGTATTAACTAATCTAAGACTGGGCACATTGTGCTGAAGCACAAGACACTTGGAACTGGAAAATCCACTGATGATGTCATCCTTGCAGTGTAGTGAATGACTACAGATCCTGTCCAGAGCAGACAGGATAACATATTATCTAATAAAAACATATATCTGAATTGAAAAAAAAAAAAACATTTCCCATATTGCACCACAAATGTAAGGTACTATGAGCTGGTGCGTAAAGGGGTTTTCTAACCCTTTAAAAGAAAACTCCCTACCACCACCCACTATATTTAAATAGAAAATTAAAGGGGTTGTCTCACTACAGAGATTAGCTTTCAACATATAGGTTAAATGAAGACTTTTTCCAAATATATTAGTCTTTTGATTTTAGCTTGGTTATGAGATATGAGAGATTTTATCGGCTCTGAGCACACACAGGCTTCTCTAGGTTATGATCCTGTTCTCCCTTGAGCTCTCTGCTCTTGTCTTATCTGAAAGCAGGGAGAGACATCACCACAAGTCGCTACACAGGACACCAGCTGCTTGAGAACAGAGTGTGTTATCTCTAACAAACAGAGGAGATTAATTACTTGTTTAATTTGAGCTTTACAGCTCTCTGCTCTATAGCTAACATCTCCTGCTCTCATGTCAGTGCAATTAGAAGAGCTGTAAAGACAGAGCTGATATACTAATCATTCCTATAGAACCACCCACAGCCTAACCAGGAAGAGACAGGGTGCATTAATCTAAAAATGCTTGTGGCTCTGGAAAACAGCATGGTGAGACCCCTTTATCCTATAGTTACCTTTCCCATCATCATGGTTCCAGTGCTGTCAGAGCTCCAGTGTTTCCCCTCGGTCCCTCACTGATGATGTCATGTTCATGGATCACATGATGCTGCAGCCAGTTACTGGCCTCTGTGGTCACACGCTGTACATGCAGATAGGTTACAGCATGATTACATCATGTGATCCATGAACGTGACGTCATCAGTGAGGGACCAAAGGGGAAGACTGGAGCTCTAGCAGTGCTGGAGCAGGGGTGTTGAGGGAGTAAGTATGGTTCATTTTCTATTTTTGCACAGTGGGAGGTGGTAGGGAGACTTTTAAAAGTCTTGGAAAAACCCATTAATTGTATGGTACTAAGTTAATGTGAGTAAAGCAGTTATATCTTTTGTGGGGTCCCTGCTACTCCTCTGCAACAGGCATTTCAGTTTATCAAATAAAACACAGCACCCTCGTTTGCAGCGCAGTGAGTAAAGCCCATAGGGCTATCCCTGTACTATGCCCTTAAAACTGCCTTTTTTATAGGAATCAAAGAATTTTTTTAGCACATAAGAGTCATAAAACATAGAATATACATGGTAGCTATCACCTTTTTATCATAACCTATACATTAAATTTTAATGTGACCAAAAACTGTTAGAATTTAACTTTTTTTCAAAAAAAAATCTAAACTATTTTAATTTTTAGTAATAGAAAAATTGTAAATGATATAAATAAAATATATTTAGAAGATCAAAAATCAGACCTCACACAACTGTCAGGAAAAAAAATCAACAGTTATGGCTCTCAGAATGCTATTGAGCAAAAAGAAACAATTCTAATTAATACCATTAATTTTTAAACCCAAAATCAATATGCTAACCCCAAATATTACCAAAACATCAAATAAAAGGCCCAAATTTTATACTGCCACATATCACCACCGCAATCACCATCAAAAGTGACGAATACTCTTATTGAAATAAAACCATTATACTAGGACCAATATTCTGTCATACAGTGCCATTTAATGGTATTTACCAGTTGCACACAGGCACTCTGGGGGGAAAAGTGATTTCAGAACAGTTCATCCAGTGACTCCAAAAGACCTCTTTTCTGAGATATTGCTTTTCCCTTTTTTTTCCATCCGGGTCCAAATTGCCAGGAGACTTCGGCATCACAAAATTTTCCTGCAAAATTTTAAAACACAAGCTTTTAAATCCTACTTTTTTATCATTCTCCCCTGTGCTCCCAATTCAAACTTCCCATCCATAATGCAAATGGTAATAATTATCACTATTGGTGTCTTACTCAGTAATTGTACCTCCAAACACTCGGTAGGTATATAGGCCCCCCCAGGAGGTAGGCAGATATATATGATCTCTCCATAGGCAGGTAGGTATATAGACTCCTTCAGTAGGTAGGTAAATAGGACCATCCCTCAGTAGGTATGTATATAGTCCCCTTCACGAGCTTGGTATATAGAGTACCCTCAAATAGTTAGTTATAAATGTCCCCCAAGAAGTAATTACAGTGTATAGGCTTCAATAGTCCGTAGATAGATAAATAGGGCCATCTCTTAGTAGATATGTAAGTATACAGTTTTCACCAGTAGCTAGGTAGGAATATAGCCCCTCCCCCCAGTATGTAGTAAGTATATAGGGCAGGTAACTATATAGGTAGTTAAGTATATAGACCCCACTAGTAGGTATATAGACCACCACAGTAGGTAGGTATATAGATCCCATCAGTAGGTAATTAGCTGTATAGTTCCCACAGTATTATATAAGCATCTACAGTAGGTAGGTAGGTCAATAGTTAGGAACGCTGCCTAAGCAGTTTCAGCTCGTGTGGATGGTGATGTCTACACATGAATTACTATTTAATTTAAGAACTTTGTTGGCTCTTTTTTTGAACAGGTTTAAGTTTTTTAAAACCCTATTGATGGAATACAAAAAGGGAGATGTTTTATGATGAAGTTAAAATATTCCTGAATGATGTTTTTTCATTTGATGAATCAGCATGTGTTTGTAAAAAGGTTTCCTTTAAAGAACATTTTCATTAAAAAAAAATGTATAAGAAACAATGCATATGTTATAGAGTTGTCCCTACTGTGGCACTGTGAACATTTCAATTTAGTTACTTCTTAATAACATTAAGAGGTGTAAATAACAGCATTTCATTAGCTTGATTAGTTCCAAATTGCTAAGGTACCATTTCAGAGGTAATATAAAAAATAAACCACAAATTTTTCCCCAATAATTTTGTTATGGGTACATATCATCCCTGAAAGCCCCCAGCTTGTGCTCTGGGCGAATCTCCCCACTATTTTTGGGTTAACCGTTCCACTGGAAACTTTTCCCTTTCTTATCACTTCTGTTTACCTTTTCCTGTTCCCCATTTAAGGTCTCGCTTCCTTCTTCCCTTTCCTGCTATACGGTTTCCTCTTTCCTGTAGTTACCTTATTCTTTTTAGATTTCTCTGTGTTCTTTGACTCTTGCTTGGACCCCGGTTACTCTCTTGTCTCTCGTTTCTGTACTGCGCTGCCCATTCGTTGCTGACTCGACCTGTCCAACTTCTCCTGTTTGTTCTGTGTTTGTTCGTTACGTCTGGTGTCTCACTTGGCTCAGTGTAGATCTCATTCTTTTGGTTGGTGCCAACCTAGTAAGGAGTTGGGTACCCCAAAAGGCAGGGACAGAGGTTGGGACCAGCATCAGGGCCTCACTCCGTCTGTGTCTCTGTGTGCGTCCCTGACAGTCCCTAACAAGGAAACCCTAAATGATGCAATTTATGGCAACACAAAGCTTAATGAAACAACATCGAATATAGTGCTGCATTAGACAAGATAAAAGTTAGCTTTTAAAAAACTATTAAAATCATGATTTATATTAACCCTACATTTACCCTTTTCAAAATCCCCCAAAAAAGTGAGACTAACCCTACCTACCAACAACAATGGTGTAGCTGCCCCAATAAGTCATTATTGTTTAGAAGCTACAAGAAGGAACAGGAAAGAATGTGAGGGTTGTTTTGAGCTGGACTGACAGCACATTTCTTGTGCTACACAAGTGCCTCATACAATGGATTAATGATATGGGAAAAATATCTAAATTAAAAAACAAAAAATCCCAACAACTAAGGAATATGGAGATTCTGAATTTGTGTGAGGCGATGTTTGTGGATTTGCATATTTCAGAGAGTGAGCTAGCATGAGAACTGGGAACTGGAAATTCCACAGATGATTTCAGACTTGGAAGAGTTTATTCCCGTGAGGTCAGGGTGTGAATGTGTTGCTGTACAGAAAATGCAATGGCATCATTTGTTGAATCTATTGCATAATTAGAGATCAGACATATAAAATATTACATACTGAGCCATTTATGGGCTTCATAACCAGGTTATTATATTTTGCTATTGCTTTCCAACATTCTGATAGTGATTCTTTTTTTGTACAAAGCTGCACTAGATCAGACTACATTCCTCAATCATCTGAACCTCCCATGCCCGTCTCCAAGACTTCACACATGTGGCACCAGTTCTCTGGAACATGCTACCATGGGCGATCAGGCACACTCACAACCCTCATAGTTTTAAGAGGGCCTTGAGAACAGATCTTCTTAGTCTGGCATATCAAGATTACTTATTGCTAACCCCCACCTGCTATCACACACACCTGTCACTCCCTTCACTAGGACACTCATAGGCACTTATCTGTATATAGATGTACTGACTGGGTGGCAGGTTCATCTACTTTTCATGTAAACCACCCCCTATTTATGAAAGATGGCTGGACCATTGTAAACTTAGCATTTCTCACCATTTGTGTCACCCCTACACCCTAATAGATTGTAAGCTCTCATGAGCAGGGCCCTAACACCCTGTGTCTCATCTGTAAATAGCTTTTAAATGTGTAATGTCTGTTTTTTTTTGTATGTACTTACTAGTTGTAAAGTGCTGCGGAATATTTTGGCACTACATAAATAAAGATTATTATTATTAGATCTATGTATAAAAAGATTTATAGGCACCATTTTAACCCTGTTAAACAATACCACATTTCCTTTATTGTAGTAGTTATTAGACAGATGCTAAAAATTTTAGTTTTTTAATATGTTTCAGCTCTGTGCATATAAACTGCACAAGCATCTGTAAGGATGTACCTAAACTGTGCACTTTTACATAGAGTTGAACCAGAGATAGACTGAGTACAAAAAAACAAGAGAACACATAAAAGGTACATGCAAAAAATCATTCATACACAACAAAAATAAATTTCATTAAGACAATTCACAAGATAAAAATAAAAAATCTGAGGAAAGGCTGCAGAACATAACAAGGCCTGCTGAAAATAGAGTCACATTCCTGTATCTATCTATCTATCTACTATCTACTATATATATATATAAATATATATATATAATATATATATAATATATATATATATATATATAATATATATATATAATATAATACATATATATATATATATATATATATATATTTTTATATATATATATATAGTATTATATATATATATATATATATATATATAGATAGATAAGAGATAATAGACAGATAGATACAGTTGAAACTAGAAGTTTCCATACACCATATAAAAAGACACATATGCATGTTTTCCTCACTATGTGACATGAGATCAGAATAAACCTGTCACGGATGCCCCTGCGACCCTCGTCCCGGGTCACAGGCACATCCGTGCTCTGAGACCTAGCGGAGCCCCGTCCCGCATGTCGGATTCGGGGTCCGCTCACCCCCCTGTCCCCGCCGGCGTTCACTTACTCGGCCACGCTCCTGCTCAGCCTGTCTCCGTCCCGCGGCACGTGGCTCCGCTCCTAGGGCGCGCGCACGCCGGCAGTTTTTAAATTTAAAGGGGCGTGCCCGGGAAAAGGTATTTCCGGGGGACTTCCC
>JAODAL010051429.1:0-26678 GCA_025379985.1 Phyllomedusa bahiana
CATTACAGACAAACGCACCGGCTTTCCACAGATAATGGGGAAAACGTTTGACTTTCATCAAAGAAGCAGGCATGGATCCTGATGATTTTTTGGCCCCAATTGCCGAGGTCACCGATTATTGCCGTCACTTCACATTCCTCTTCAAAAAATGGTCCTTTTTAAAATTTTTTTTTAAAAGATCATTTCTTACTGCAAATTTTTAATTCTCAGTTCTCAAATTCATTTTGCGGGTTTTGCTGGAGCAACTGAAAAAGACAGAAAGGTTTCATGAAAACACCGATTCAATTACTCACTTTGGGGCGACATTATAAGCTCCCCGGGGTCGGGGCTTTTTTCCGCTATTTTTTTCCGGGCGAAATCCAACTGATTTATGTCGGCGTTTTGGGGACGCTCTCATACATTCCTTAAAGTCCCTGCCCTCGCCAGTGTTTTGGGCGAGTGGGGGATTTTGGCCAGTGGGGGGTCGCCGAGAATTCCCCGGGAGGTATTTGCGGTCATCCATGCGGGAAAAGTCCGCCGCACCCTCCCAGTTTTGGGGGCGCAGGGGGGGGGACTGGGGCACGTGCGGCATCCCAAGATTGCCGCCGGGGAGGGCACTCTACTGCGGGGAAAATTCCCTGCCCCCCCAGTGTGTGGGCACAGTGGGGGACATGGGCGTTTTGCGGACTTAGGCCCCGTGGGGGGACGCGCCAAAATCTTTTCCGATTCAGACAGGCTGAAAACGCAAGAAATCATTCCACATTCGGTGCGGATTTGAATAAAAAACCCTTTATAAAGGCTTAAACATTGTCAGAAAAATAGCTAAAACCCTTTAAAAATAAAAAAAATACATAAAACAAAATCATTTTTCCAAAATCCTTTTTCAAGAATTAGGGTTTTGGAAATTAGGGGAAATAAAAGTACAGTAATTCAAATTGTTTAAAACCTTCTCTTTGGGTCCAGAAGCCGCCAATCAAATAGGAGTACAGTGTCCCATTAAAAACAAGGAGAACTATTGACCAATCAAATTTGGAGCGACAAAGACCCATTATATCCATGGAGAAGTTTTGACCAACAAAATCCAAGGGGGACATTTTCAAAATACAGAAAAATACAGAAAGAGCTGATTGGCTGAGCTAGCGGGGTTTTGCTACCCACCAATCAAGCGCGAGTACTTCTCCCATTGTAGTCTAGGGGAAGCGCGCACTGAAATCCGGCCTCACGCCGGCGGGATGAATATTTAATTAAAAAAAACATTTTGATTTAAATGTAAAACATTATCACATAAGAGCAAAAAAATTCTCAAAAAAAAAATCAGTTAAAACCCCCCAAAAACGCTTTGTCGCCGAGAAACCGGCGCTACAAGGAATTTCAATAGAGAGAATCGCCCGGGGAAAAATAATTCAAATTGTTTAAGCTCTTCTGATTGGGCGGCATAAACCACCAATCAAATAGGGGGACAGTGGCCCATTATATCCTATGGAGGGGAAAATTTACCATCAAAAAAGGACGACAGGACCCATTATAACCATGGAGAAAAATTGACCCAAACAATCCAAAGGCGGAAAATGAAAATCAGTAAAAAGCAGAACACTGATTTGGGTTTAAGCCGGGGGGTCGTCCACTTACCCAAACAGACCAGTACTTTCTCATAGAGTTTTTTGGGGAAAAGAAAATTTTGACGGGTCTGTGATTTTCTAAGTTTAAAATTATTTGGAAAAAAGAAATTAGGGGGAAATTTAAAAAAAATTAATAAAACAAATTTTAAAATCAAAAATTTAAGTTATTTTTTTTTATTTAAAAAAATTTTAAACAAAAATTGATTTTTTCCCTTTTAGAAAAAAAAAAAAAAGAAATAAAATGATTTTATTTGAATTAATTTTTTTTTTTCGTTACCCCCCCCTTATTATTCATTTTATAACAACCCCAAAACGGGGCAACTTTTTAGTCTTATCATTTGATTTTGCCATGTACATTTTATTTCAATTTCATAGAAAACCCATAGGGGCGTCCTCGCTCTAAAACCCTTGGGCCAAAAAACCGCCTCTTTTAACTTTGCCAATCCCCAGAGGGGCGCTCAGAATTTCTTTTCCCCCTAAACTCTATAGAAAGTAGCTCGTCTATGATTGGGTGACTGGGCGAGCCCCCGCCCCTTCAAAACCCAAACACCCGTTTTTTTGCCCCTTTTTTCTGTATTTTTTCAACTGGGCCCCCCCTTGGGAAAATGGGTTGGGCCAAAAATTTTTTTCCATAGGTTATAATGGGTCCCTGTCGCTCCCATTCTGATTGACTGGTTTTTTTGCCCACCAATCAGAAGACTTAAACAAATTTTAATTACTATTGCAATGCCCCCTTTTACGCCGGTCTCCGCGCAAAAAGCGTTTTTTTGGGGGTTTTTTAAAAAATTTATTTTTAAAAAAGGTTTTTGCCCTTTTTGTGATAATGTTTTTTAAAACTTAATCCAAAAAAATTTTTTTTATTAATACTTTTATTTCCCCACGCCGCTTTAGCCCGAGATTTCAGTGCGCCCATCTTTTCCCCTAGACCAAAAATGGGAAAAAGTAGCTCGCGCTCCCGATTTGGGGTGGGATACCCAACCCCCCGCTAGCTCCCGCCAATCACTCTTTTCTTTTTTTTTACTGTATTTTGAACTGTACCCGGGCCTTGGGGATTTTTTATTGGGCAATATTTCTCCATAGGTTTTTTAATGGGACCCCTGTCGCTCCCCATTCAAATTGGGCAAAAACCCTTTTCCATAGGCTAAATGGGGCTTTGTCGCTCCAAATTTTGATTGGCCAAGAAAAGCTTTAACCCCAATACTCAACCAATCACTCTTTTTCTGCATTTTTAAATGGGAATTTTTTAACTGTCCCCCCCGTTGAAAAAATTTTGATTTGTCAAAATTTGTTCTCCTAGGTTTTTAAAAGGTACACGGGCACACCTATTTTTGTTGCCGGTTTTGCCCAAACCCCCGAAATAGCTTTCAAATTTGAATTACCCGTAATTTTCCCGGGAAAATTTTCCCAAATCCTAATTCTTGATATTTTTTTTCCCCCCTTTTAAAAAGGGAATTTTTTCGGAAACATACTCCTTTCTTTCACGGAAACGGAGCGCCGATAAAATTTTTGTCGCGATCTTCTAAACTGCTTTCCTTTTCCCTGTTCCATCCTTTTTTTTACCCTTTGCCGCCACCAACAATTTAGACCAAAATAAACCAGGGCTGCCTGTCAGACTGCAGAGCCTGCATTGGCGGGCCCCGCTTTGGGCCGGGCTCGCGATCGTACCCTGCCTCGGAGTTTTCCCAGCCTTCCCGGGGTTTCCCCCCCAAGAAAGCCTACACCCGCGCCCAACCCCCGCGCCCATTGCCCGCCCCTTTTAAAGCGGGGCGCAGCTAAAGGCGAACCCCTGCCCTAACACCGCATCCCCGCTCCCGGGACAGTGGGGTTCGGGGCCGGGAGGCGCAGTTAAACCCCAAAAAAAAAGGCGTAAAACCTGGCCCTGGCAGCTGGACCTCCCCGGGTTAAAAAAATGGCTGACGGGAGCACTGGGTCTCACCATTAGGGGCAATCAGGAACTTCAAATTTCTCCCAAAAAAAACAGATTTTTAAAAAAGGTTTTCTTTTTTGTGAGGTTAAGTAGTGTTAAAAAAGGGGTACAGGGGTGGACACAAAATTTCACAAATTTTAGGCTTAAAATTTTTTTGGGCCCGGAGTCCTATTGGGGGCCCCATCATTTGATCTCCAGGGGGGTCCCGTTCCCCAATCACTGAAAAGGATTTTTGGGGGAAAAAAAAGAAAGAATTGAATTTTTATTGGCTGAATACTTTTCGAAACCAAGAGGGGAAATGTCCTTTTTCCCAAATAAGAAGTGTTTTTTGGGAAAGATTTTTACATTTTTATTTCTTTAATGGGGTGGATGGACGAATTAACAAAATCTACACTGTAAAAAAAAACCCCTTTTAAAAAAAAGCAGGGGGGGATATAGGTTTTATTTATCACACTTGAAAAAAAAACAAATGATATTTTTTGTAAAAATAAAAAATAAAACTTCCCCCAAAAAAAATTCTGTAAATAAATGTCAGTTACCAAAAAAAATAAAACAAAATGACATTTCCACTGTTCAAAATAGCATGTGCTATTTTGTGATCTGTATCAAACGGGTTTAAAGGGGTCATTCTGCTTACGGGGACAAATATAGTCAATGTCCTTTGAAACTAAAATGGGGGTTTTGAAAAACTCCCTTTTTTCTGGCACTTTTTAAATCTGGGGCATGCGGGTTTTTTGGGGCCCCCATGCTGGGGGTCAGGACGGGGATAGCCCAAAGTCCAGGGGAAACAAAAAATGGTGGTTCAAAGACCCTTTTTCCCCCGGCATTTTTTAATTTTGTGGGTCAGACGGGTTTGTTTGTCAAACTGGGTCCAGGACGGGCAAAAGTAAATTTGCCCCCATTCAAAAAAAATTTGGGGTTGAAGGGTCCTATTTCCCGGTTTCCGGGGAAACTTTTAAAAAAAAAAAAAATTTTTGGTTGGGGGGTAAAAAAAAAAACAGGTTTTGGGGGCCCCCCATTTCCCCCCCCAGTTTGGCCCAGGCCCCCAAGAATGGGTCCATTCCAAAGTAAACCCAAAATGGTGGCAAAACTCCTTTTCAAAAGCATTTTTTAAAACTGTGGGTCAACGGGGTTTAAATGGTCATTCGCGGGGTTACAGGACAAAATATAGCCAATTTTCCCAGTTTTTCAACTAAAAGGTTTGGTTAAAAAAAACATTTTTTCCCCCGGAAACCTTTTAAACCCGGGGGCCAGGGCAGTTTTGGGGCTCATCTGTGGCCCGGGACAGGAAAAAGTCAATGTCCCATTTCAATTTAAAAATTGGGGGTTTTCAAAGACCCCCTTTTTTTCCGGAAATTTTTTTTAATCGGGGGGTCATGCGGGTTCGGGGCTCAAGCTGTGGCCCGGACGGGTTATAGTAAATTTGTCCCAGTAAAACTAAAAGGGTGGTTAAAAGGTTTTCCTTTTTTTGGGGCACTTTTAAATCGGGGGGGCATGCATTTGGGGGGCTCATGCTGTGGCCCGGACGGGTTTTTATTTCCTTTGTCCAGTGAAACAAAAATGGGGGTTGAAAAACTCCGTTTTCCCGGCTTTTTTTTAAATCGGGGGATCATGCATTTTTGGGGGCTCATGCGGGGGCCCAGGACAGTATAGTTCAATGCCCAAATTTGAAACTAAAATGGGGGTTTAAGACTTTTTTTTTCCCGGGCATTTTTTTTTAATCTGTGCGTCATACATTTTAATGGCAATTTTGCGGAAAAAAAACAGGACAGAAAATATTAAAAATGTCCATTAAACAAAAATTGGTTGAAAGACTCCTTTTTCCCGGGCATTTTTTAAAATTTCTGGGGGATAGGGCAGGTTTGGGGCTCATGCGTGGTAAAAAACAGGGATAGGAATGGTCTGTGATTTTTTTCCTGGGGCTTTTATAACCTAAGTGTTTTGGGCCTAAGAGGGTCACGTATCCATTTGACCTTTTGTTTGTGGATTTATTTCCAGCTTCCCCCAGCCCGGGTTTGGGGGTTGAAGAATGAAGGTTTGTTGTTTCCCCATAATTTTTAAGGGGTCAGGGGGCGATAATCAAATTACGACTACCCCGAAATCCCCTTGATAATTGCCGAATCGACTATCGACCCGATGACAAATAGTAAACGTAATCGCTCACCACAATTACCACACATACTCCTTTTTTTTAGTGTTTTTTTTTTGTTGGGTGATGGAGAAAATTCCCTGAAAATAAAGTTCTTCCTATGAGAAACCTGTCTTTAGATGTGGGTCCCCTTCTGTCACAGCAACAGCATCAGCCCCCCATGGCACGCCTCCCATTTTAGGGAAACCAAGCTCCACCACCTCTGGCGAAACAACTGCCCCGTCCTTTTACTTCACCTAGGGGCCAGATGCTCCTGCCCTCTCCATTCATGGTGCCAGCAGTTTTTCCCGAACAAATTGGGCCCAAAACACAGCATTAAAACATCTAGCCCTCCCTAAAATGCAGATTCGACAGCGCTCCTTCCCAAAATTAATGGTACTCCCCCGTCCCTCCCCTTTTCCAGTGGGGGGACTATGCAAGATCAACGAACAAAATTCCCTGTAACATATTCACTCAAACCCCCCACTTTATTTGGTAAAACCATGCTAGTAACCCGGGGTTGGGGGCCCCCTTTTGCCCTTTAGAACTGCCCCCAATTTTCGTGGGCCCAAAAAATTTCCCCAAGGTGTTGGGAACGATGCTCCCAATTTGGGAAAAAGGGGCCCCCAAAAGGCCAAGAAAATTTCCCCAAAACCATTACACCACCCCCCACCACCTGAACCGTTGATACATGGCAGGATGGGCCAGCTTTCATGTTGTTGAAAGGGCCCAAAATTTTGCCCCACCATCCGAATGTCGCAAACAGAAAACGAGAAATCATCAGAAACCCCCCCAAACCCCACCACCTAATTGGGGGTTTAAAAAATTTTTTAATTTTTTAAAAAAAATTTGATGATCTTTGGGGAAATTGGAGCCCAGTTTCCGTTCTTAAAACTGAAAGGTGGCACCCGGTGTGGTTTCTGCGGGTGTACCCATCTGCCCCAAAGTTCGCCCTACTGTTTCGTTTAGAAGTCTCTTCTGCCTACCTTTGGGTTTTAACGGGTGGCGTTTTTTTTTTGGAGTTTAATTTTTTTGGGGGGGGCCCTTTTATCAGTTTTGAACCATCTGCCCCCTTCTCCTTTTTCCCCCTTTGGGATCAACAAAGGGATTTCCCCCCACAGGGCTGCCCCCCTCACTGGATTTGGGGGGGGTTTTTTTTTTTTCGGACCCTTCTCTGGGAAAAACCCCAAGATGGTTGAGCGTGAAAAAACCCCGGACAAAACAGCAGTTTTTTTGAAATACCCCAACCACCCTTCTGGGAAACCAAAAAACCATGCCACTTCAAAGGGACTCCCAAAACACCTTTCTTTCCCCCTACTGATGCTCCCGGTTTTTTAACTCCCGGAATTGTCTTGACCCTGTCTACATTCCCCAAAAAGGGGAAAAAAAACCTTGGGGAAAAAATTTTTTGCCATGGATTTGGGGGGGGGGGTTTGGGGGGGGTTAATTTTTTAACGACATTTGGGACCCGGTGTACCAAAAAATGGGGGCCCTTTATGGGTTTTGTACCCAAAAAATTTTCAAAATAAAATTTTTTAAAAAAACCCAAAATTATACCCCACCCCCCACTTTTAAAATTTTAAATTAGGGGGCCTTAAAAAAATTTGACCCCAAAATGTTTAAAAAGGAAAATTTTTTGGCCTTTACAATTACAAATTTTAATAAAACCCCTAATCAAAACCCCTTAAAAAAAACCAAAATTTACATTACCCCCCTCCCCCCCCCAAATTACCCCCCGACCCTTTCCCCCAAATTAAAAACAAAAAAATAATTTTTCCCCCCCCAACCCCCCACCTATTTCCCCCTACCCCATTCCACCCGTTCGCGGCCTTTCCCAAAGACAAAACCTGTCCAACCATTTGCTCCTTCCTTTTAACCCCCGACCCCGACCATCCCCCCCCCCCATTTAACAAAAGGCAGGTTAAAAAATTGCTCCTGAGGGCCCAAAGTTTTACCTTAAAATTTTCAAGGAAAGGCCCAGGTAAAAATTTTAAAAAACCGTTTAAAATGACTTACTTTTCCATTTGGGTTTCCATTTTAGGAGCCTCCATCTTTAAAATTTTAAAAATTCCCCTTTGTAATAAAATTTTTTTTTCAAATGGCCCCCCATAAATGTAAAATTTGGGTTTAAAGGGGGCAATGGGGGGACCCCGTGTGAACCTCTCATAAGAGGAGGTTTTTGTTTTGTTTTTAATGCAAAGATTTTGTTTTCAAAAAATAACAGAGGGTCCTGGCCATTTTTAAAAAAAAAACCCTTTCAGGGAAAAAGGAATTTTTCAAAATTGTTTTAATTTTTAAAAAAGGAAGCCCCCCTAAAATTTTTAAAACCTTTTAAAAGAAAAGGGGGACCAAATTCTTTAAAAAGATTTTAATTTTTTTTGTTTTTCAAACTGCCTGTACGGTAGGGTGGGAAGGGGGCATTCATTAACCCGCCCGAATAGGATAAGGGGTTTTCCATTTAGTGGGACCAATGTGGAGGTGAGGAAGTCTCACAACTGTTTTTTTCAAACAGTCATAAAACCCCTCTGTTAGTGTATTTTAGTGGAAATGGGGGCCAAAATACAGTCTCATTTACCATTTTAAGTGTGCAAAGTTTGCTTTCTTTTTAAATCTCAAGGTAACCCCGTTTAAGTGATTTTTTTTTTTTTTAAAAGATTAAAGTTTCCCCCTTAAAGAAAACCCCAACGAAACAAGGGGCACATAAGGGGACAATAAGCAGGGACACAGTCTTTAAATTTTTAATTTTTTTCCTTTTTTTTTCCTAAAATTTTTCCCCTTTTTCCCCAATTTAAAAAATACACTCAAACCCCCACTTTTTTAGGGACAAAACCCTCAAATAACGGGGTTGGGCCCCCCTTTTTTTCCATTTGAAAATGCCTTAATTCTTCGTGGCATAGATTCCACAAGGTGTTTGCAAAACATGCTCAAAAGGTACCCCCAAAGGGGCCCCAAAATCCAGGAAAAAAACCCCACAACCCCGCCCCCCCCCCCCCGCCCGAACCGTTGATAAAAAGGGAGGATTTATCCCAAAGCCTTTTATGTTTTGACGCCCCAAAAACTGCCCTACCATCCGAAAGTCGCAGCAAAATCGAGACTCAACAAACCCGGGGAAGTTTTTTTCCCAAACTTCAACTGTCCAAAATTTTGATGAAACATTTGGGGGAATTTTGGGGCCTCAGGTTTCCTTTTTCTTCTAAAGGATGGCACCCGGGGGGTCCTTTTGCTGCTGTAACCCATCGCCCAAAGGGTTTTGCCGTACTGTTCGTTTAAGATCTCTTTTGGGCCCCACCTTTTTTTGTAAAGGGGTGGCCTATTTGATTTACGAGCCTTTCTATCAGGGCCCAAAAACCCGTCCCGCCCAAAACCCTTTGGGGGCTGGGATCAACAAGGCATTTTTCCGCCCACAGGGCTTTCCGCTCACGGGTGTTTTTTTTTTTTTTCGGACCCCTTCTCTGTAAAACCCCCCGGAAATTTTCGTAAAAACCCCAGGAGTCGCCCCCTTTCCCAAATACCAACCAACCCCGTTTCCCCCCCCCAACTTTCCCCCCCCACGGTTTCCCCTTGGCCCCACAAATCACCTTATCTATTGGTTAAATTACTTTGGGGGGTTGGGTTTTGAAAGGGGGCAGGGGAAATTTTTCCCTTTACCCGTCTACATGCCTAAATGCACTGATTTGCTGCCAAAGTGATTTTCCCGATTATAAATGGAAAAAAGGGTTTTTAAAAACAGTTGGACCCGGGGTACCAAAAAAAAGTTTGGGCCCTGATTGTTAAAACAATTGTTCCCGGTTTAAACCAAATTAACCCCCCCAAAAAAGAGGGTTTAAAATTTAACCCTTTTTGTATAACAAAAACTACACATGAAACCCGAAAGAATTGGACATATATGTTGGGAAAAACCCCCAAACCCCGGGAAATTTTAAAAACCCCAATTTAAACCCCAAAACATGAGAAAAATTAAAAACCCTTTTTATTTAAAAAACCCAAAACCATTAACCAAGATTTTGGGAAAATTTAGGCCCCCAATTTAAGGCAAGAAAAATTTTTCCCCCCCCCCTTTTTTTTTTGCCCAAAAACCCCAAAAAACAAATTTAAATTTTAAAACGGATAAATACCCCACCCCAACCCCAACCCAATTTAAATTTAAAATTTTTATTTGGCCCCCCAAAAAAAAAAAAAAAACCCCCCCAATTTTAAACCCTTAACCCACTGATTTTAAAAATGCCTTTTGGAAAACCTTACCCCAAACCCAAACCGATAATTCAGGTTTTGGCACCCCTTCCCAACCCATTTTAAAATTTACCCCCCCCAAACAAATTTAAAAAAAAATTCTTGGTTTTTTAAAAGGAAAAACCACAAATTTTCAAGGGCTTTCAATCCCGTAGGGTGAAAAAAAAAATTTTTTTATATTTTCTAAAAGTTTCTAAATAGTTTCAGCATCAGCAAGAAAGCTTATTGACAGGGGTCACAGGAGAAGTGCGAGAATGTAACAGGGGGGTCTGTAATTTTTAGTTTCTGTGACGTCACAAAACCAAACTTCTTGCTGATTGGCCCCTTTATGTCCCTTTCACAAGTCATAGGGGTTCCCAAATTTTTTTCCCCCCACAGTTCTCTGCCCCCTGTCACGGGGCCCTGTGCTCACGGAAAATTTTAGAAAAAAAAAAAACATTCATTCCCCCGGGGAAGTACTATAAAACTTCGCTTTTGAAAAGAATTTGAAGTTTTCCCCGAAATTTTTTAAAAGAATCCCACTTCCCTTAGAATCGATTCAAAACCCCTCTCTATATGTTTAAACCCATAGAAAAAAAAAAAAAGAAAACAAAGCCAAACCCATTTAAAAAAAACCCCCCCGCCTTTTAAAAGGGCACCTTTTGGGGGGAAAATTTAAAAAATACACCCCGAGGTCAACGGGTGAAAATTTTTAACTAAATTTTCATTTTTTAACCCCCTAACCTTTTAAACAAACCCCCCCTTTATATGTTCCCTAAAAACCAACCAAACCCGACCCTAAATACCCCCACAACCTTTGCCCCAAAACCCGGGTGCTGGGGTCGCATTGAGGCTAAATATTAAAACAATGAAAAGGCGTAAGTCCCCGGGGATCCAGGGGGGGCAACCCCAATGCCACAAAGCACCGTTTGGGGAAATCCGGAACCGGTAGCGGAAAAAAATGACTTTTTTTGAATTTTAAAAAAAAAAGTAAAAAACACAATGGCAAAAAACCCCTTAAAGGCAGAAAAGGGAAAAAAAACACCCGAAAAGGGTTTTTGGGCAACAGAAACCCCCCTTGGGGCCCCGTTTATAACGGCCATTTTGTTTTAAAAAATTTAAAACACCCTAAACCCAATCAAAAGAAACGGGTTGGGCAAAAGGTTTACAATGAAAGGGGTTTCCCCAAAAAAATTCCAAAAAATACACCCCTTCCCACATTACCCCCAAAATCCTAAAAACCTAAACCCCTAAAATATAATTAAACCCAAAAAAATTTTGAACAAAGACCCCCCAAAAAAAAAACCAAAAAGGTCCCGAAACCCCGATTCCCCCCTTCCCCAACCAAAACCCCCCCCTAAATTTAAAACCCCTACACCTAAATTTTTCCCAACCCCCTCCGTCCCTTGGCCCCTTTTTAAAAATCCAAACCCCCTTTTCCAAATTATTTTAACCCCCCCTTTCCCCCCCTTTTAAATTGGGGGAAAAATTAAAAACAAAACCCAAAACACCCCCAAACAAAACACCCCACCATCCGATTTTCTAAAAAGTTCTTTGCAAAGCCCTGACCCTTTTACTTTTTGTTTTTTTATAGTATAAAATGCCTCCTATACGGGTTTTGATTTTAAAGATTTTACCTTCCCCACGTTTTTTCTTTTTTGGGATGTAATGCATTTTAAATTTTGTAGAAATGCAATGATGGGGGTGTTGCAGTTAATAAACTTTTTTTGATGTCCCTATTTAAAGTGATTTTTTTTGTGTCGTAAATTTTTTGTTTTAAAGGCCATATTTGGGGAAACCCAAATTTCCCGTTTTCCCTTTCCCCATTTAAAAAAAAAAACCCTTTTGGGACAACCATATTTTAAATGTTGTGGTTTTCATAAAAAAGTTAACACCGCTGGGGGGGGAAGATATTTTCCCATTGTCCTTTTTAAGGGGTCCCCCTTTAAAACCCCCCCCAAACCCCAAAATTTTTTGGGGGCAAAATGGGTGTTTCCTGCCTAAAAGACAAATTCCTTTAGAAAAAAAAAATTTAAAATTTTTTTAAATTGTTGCTGAATTTTTTGGGCGTGGGAAATTTTTAAATTTTTTTTTTTTGCACTCCCAGTTCTTTTTGGCTATTTATTTCTTAATAACCCTTTTGGGCTTAAGATTTACTCTCTTTTTTTGCTTTTTTTAATATCTTTCTTTTTTTTATAGCCTCTTTTAAAAATCTAATCCTCAATTAAATTTTTCTGTTTTTTTTTAATCATTGTCCAAAATCCCAAAATTTTCCCTAGCTCTTATTAATTTTCCATATGGGACTTGGGCCCCTTTTAAAATATAAAACCCCGCCCTGGCAGCTATTAGCTCTTTAAAAAACCCTATTACCAGAGTTTTTGTTTTCCCCCATAAAGGGTAGTGACAATTTTTAAACCCCCCTTTCCAAAACTCCCCCCGTAGGTAAAATGTCCCCAAAAAAAGACAAAACCCTTTTTGCCACAGGCCTTAAACCGCAGATTTGGGAGGGATTACAATTGAAATAGTCCAAAAAGGGCTGTATGAGCGGGTCAAAATCGCACCCCAAATGGAAAATTTTTTAAGAGGCGTCGATTTAGCGCCCCCTTAACAACAAAATACATTTCCACATATTTGGGCCCCAAAAAGGTCCACATATGTGGACTGTAAATTTTTTTTTGGGATGGGCGCTACATCGACGACCTCTTTAAAAATTGGGGGGGGGGGGGGGGGGGGGGGGGGGGGGGGCGATGTAGCCCAAAACAGTCCTTTTTGGACTATATTTAATTGTAATCCCCAAAAATTGGGGGTTTACAGGGGCCCGTTGGGATAAAAAAAGGGGCCCCTTTTTTGGACATATACCTACAGGGGGAATTTTGGGTGTGGGGGAAAAAAAGTCACTACCCTTTATCGGAAACCGAACTCTGGGGAATACGGTTTTTTTGACTAATTTTCTTCCATGCAATTATACTATAAGGGGAGTCCCATATGGGGAAAATTAAAAAAGACTAGGGAAAATTTTCACTTTTGGACAATGATTACAAACAAAAACCCTTAAAAAAAATTGAGGATAGACTTTTAAAGAGAGGCAAAAATAAGAAAGATATTCAAAAAAACAAAAAAGAGATTTAACTCTATAAGCAACAACAGTTTTTAATTTAAAAAAGCCAAAAAGAAAAATAGGAGTGCAAAAAAAATAAATTAACATTCACGACCAAATAAAGCAACAATTTTTAAAAAAAATTTTAAAACTTTTTTTTCAGGAAAACTTGTCATTCTCAGGGAGGACGCTTTTGTCCGAAAAATTTTTGGTGAAGGGGTTAAAGTGATCCCTAAAAAAGGAACAAAATAGGGGAAAAATCATTTTCCCCCAGCGTGTTCACTAATTAAACTAACACAAAATCTAAAATATGGTTGTCCCAAAAAGGGGTTTTTTTTAAATTTTGGGGGGTGCACGTGTAATTGGGTTCAATATGGCCCCTTAAAACAAAAAAATTTACTACACAAAAAAACACATAAAAATGACATCAAAAAAGTTTTATTTAAATTTCAAAAAGCCATCATTGCATCTACAAAAATTGGGTGCATTAATTGCCAAAAGGGAAAAACGTAGGGAGTACCACTCGTAAAATCAAAACCCTTTTAGGAGAGCATATCTATACAAAAAAAAAAACAAAAAATTTAAATGTCAGGCACTGCGAAGCACTTTTTTTGAAAAAACATGGGTGGTGGGTGTACTATTTTTTAGGGTTTTATGCCATAGAATTAAAAAAACCCCCCTATAGGTGGGGAAAAGGGTTAAAATCATTAGACAAAGAGAAACCTATTGGATTCTAAAACTGGGCACAAGGAACCTTAAGGAAATTTAAATTTCCGTACCCTTTGCTTTACATTTACTAACAGTTCTGTTGTTTAAAGGAAAAACCTGTGGCTGTGACCTTTTTATATTTTAAAATTTTTTTTTATCTCATTGTTACTATATATGTTTTTCCTTAAAATATATTTTATGTTTTTAGAATTTTTTATGCATTTTTTTGAAAATCGTAGGTAACGCAATAATGTGCTTCTCTACTTTTGTCTATACAAAAAGGCACTCTATTCATATGTGATACCCATGTGACCCAGCCTTGGGTTTAGGGTTGGTCTTAGGGGGTTTTAAATTGTTTAGCACTAACATGGCCGATATCACAGTGAAACAAGGGGGTCTGTTGCCCGAAACGCGTCTGTGTTGCTTCATTCTTCCGTAAGGGTTTGTTGCCATTGTGCTTTTTTACTTTTTTCTATATTCAATAAAGTCAGTTTTTAACGCTACCTGCTTCCGGATTTCTCCACGGTGCTCTGTGCTTTGGGTTTGCCATCCTGGATACCGGACTTCCGTCCTTTCATTGCTTCATTTCCGCCTGCCGGCGCTAGCACGGAGTGGTTCTGCTACTGAAGATTGCGTGTCTCTCCAGGACCTACTACTGAAGCCCATGTAAGTGAGCCGTCCTTTTCTTTTTCTGCTTTAGGATGGGTGATAACTCAGTTCCCGACCTTTTAATCCCTAAGTTGTCGCAGTCAATAGCGACCAAAGCAGCTATGAAGTTTAACTAAGGGAGGGAGCTTGATTGGCATCTCCATCACGATCATGGGTTGCTGTCGATTGTCATGACAATGGAAGGTATAACAATATCCTCCAGTCATTCTATGACATAGGTCTGTGAGGCTCTGCTGAGAGATGTAGCCTGCCAGGCTAAACGACAGATATTATAGTGTATTACCTACGTATACTGCAATGTATTATAAGGCCTCGTTCACACGGCTTATTTGGGCACTGATTGCAGCCGTACTGCACGCCATATTTGCGCTGCAGTACGGCTCCAATCTGTCCAAGTAACTAGGGTAATCCACAGTTCACATAGAGAACTATGGAAATTCTGTCTCTTCTCCCCGCATCGCGAATCCGCCCGGGGGAGAAAGTGACATTTGATTTTTTACGGCGTGTAACGCCCATAATAATGACAGTCTAATGGGGCCGGCGAGCTGCCGGCCCCCCGCCCCGCTTTCACGGCTGCCGGCATAATTTTCGGGGCGAAATCCTCCCCGGCAATTACGCCGGCAATAAGCTGTGTGAACATTGCCTTACATTAACAGTAATCAAATGATCGCTGAGTCTAGATCTATAGTTAGACAAGTGAAGAAAACATTTCAGTAAAAAAAAAACACACACACACCACCCTTTCCCAATTACAATGTTTATCACTAAAAAGATTGAAAAAGTACAAATATTTGGTATCACTAAGTGGACTATAAAAAATGTCTTGCTATTTGACCTGCACAATGTACACTATAAAAATATAAATAAAAACAATTCCAGAATTGCAATTTTTGTTCCCTGTTTCATGTGAAATTTGCAAAAAAAGCAATTAGAAAGTTATATGAAGCCGAAAGTGTAGGTTTATACCACAAAAAAAAAAAAAAAAATATATATATATATATATATTTATAGAAAACATGCAGATGTGTCTTTTTATATTGCGTATGTAAAGTGTGCTTTATTTTTACATTTTTAAATATACCTGTTTTCATTGTGTAAAAGTAGTAAAACAAAAAAAATATTTAAATTTGGTATCACTGTCATAGTAATGACCAATTAAGTTTGTCATGTCATTTTAACTGTACAGTGAGCACTTTAAAAATGTAAAATACTACAAGAATTAGTGTATTTGTTTTTTCTGTCTGACCAAAATCCAGAATAAAAACTGATCAAAGTGTCATATGAAACTCAATATGATACAGATGAAAAGGTCGAATTATTCCCTAAATCAAAGCCCTTATACATGTCCGTACACAGAAAAATAGCCCAAGGATGTTCCAGACTTGTGAAAGTCCATAATTCTCTTCCTGATATCTTGGCTGATTTATTTAGACTTTCCCATGATGTTACACACAGAAGCAGTGTGCTTTTGGTGTGCTTTAAAATGCATCCATAGCTGTGTCTCTAATTAACGCAGATGTTGCCAATAAACCAGAAGCTTCCAAAGACATGACATCATCATATGGGCTGTCCCAAATTGTTTAAAGGCAGAGTAATACTACTGTATTTAAACTTATGACTTTACGGAAAGTAATAAAAATGCCTTAAAACAATCTCTCTCATTATTCTGGCATTTGGCAAATATAAATGATTTTGGTTCCTAATTAACCTAAAACGTCTTATGAAACTCAATATGATACCGATGAAAAGGTTGAATTATTCCCTAAATCAAAGCCCTTATACATGTCTGTACACAGAAAAATAGAAAAATTATAACATTTCTATTGTATAAAAGTATTAAAATAACCTGTATAATACAGTTGTAATTTATAATGCATGGTGAGTGCTGTAAAACTGAAAACTAAAAAATAATGACAGAATTGATTAACGTTTTATTTATTTATTTGTATGGTCCAACACTCTGTTGGGTTTGAAATGCACATTTCACACCTAGATCCGTTCACTGAAGGGCACTGTTTCCATAATGGAGTGTCTTCTCTAAGGTTTCACCTGTTCTGATACTTTGGAAGCTATGCAAATACAACATGGCACTTATCGAAATCTCAACTAAAAAAGCCAAATAACACTCCCTCCCTTGTACCCCCTGCCATGCACCCAAACTGAAGTTTACACCCACATATAGGGAATTTCTGAACTTGGAAGAAATTGCATAACAATATTTGGGGTGCTTTTTTTCCAGGATTCCTTGGAAAAATGAAACATTTTCAGCTAAAAATGTAGATAGTTGGAAAAAAAATTCTTCATTTTCACAGCCTAATGCTAAAAAAAAATTGTGAAACACCTGTGTGGTCGATATACTCACTACACCTCTGGATATACTTCTTTTGGGGTGTAGTTTCCAAAATGGGGTCTTTTTAGGGGTGTTTATTAAGTTTTAGAACCTTAGGTTGTCCGCAAACCTGAAATGGCACCTAAATAAAGTTGCTCCTTTTACTCTAAGGCTTGTGGTTAAGCCAAATAGCACATTAGGGTCTCATATCAGATATCTCTGAAAATGACAGAATCTGGGGAATCAATATTAAGTTGAATTTCCATGGTCACACCTACTGTGTTCCTGTGAATAATGGATAAATACTGAACATCTGCAAAAATTTGGAAATTTCACCTCCAATCTGCTTTAATTTCTGTGAAATACCTAAAGGGTTAACAAACTTTGTAAACACTGTTGTAAATTCTTTCATGGATGTAGTTTCTTAGATAAAAAAAAAAACAAAAAAAAAAACAAAGCACAAGAACACAAAAGTGGTAAGTGTTCCAAAAAATACACGACCTTCAAAAACAACCAAGAAAAATGTGTATTTTTTTAAAACTTAACTCTTAATCTAAAAGCTAAAATTGAGTACACAATTACAAAAAACAAAAATTGTGGGCAAAAAGCGCGGTCAATGGAGTGAACAGCCGGAGCTGAATTGAGGCCCCAGCGGTGCCCTACCTTGGGTTAGTTCACTCCTGACCGGAGGAACGTTATGAGGTGAAGTATATCCATGATTTGGGAATGGGTGTTTAATTTGTTTGGGGGGTTGCTGGCTGTGGCACTCTGCATATTGGATCTATTAGTGGCAGATGAATACATTCCCTCTATGATATTGGGGCTATAGTAGGATCATTGCTACTTGTATTTACACTGCTGAAATCCACCCAAATCCACCCATAATATTGTGACTTCACCTACTTTTGGGCGTTATAAATGCCTTTTTGATTATACATTGAATGCCTTTTTGACTGTATAACTAGTGTCAGGCTATACTCTTGTATCATTATTAGTGTTGAGCGATTTTTATCGACAAAGTTGAAATCGGCAAGGTTTTTATGGTGATCGAAATTTCCAGATCATGCAAAATTTAAAGGGTTAAAATCTGGGGCATCATCTATTAAAAATGGGCCCCTTTTTTGGGGCCGCTTCCTTAATTTTTGGGGGGCCCCAAAAAATGGGGATTACAGAAAAGAGCAGGGTGGGGATGTGTGTGCGACGTCATGACGGGATGGGTATGGTTAAAAGGCGGGAAAAAATCACATGCCCTTTTCCCGTTTTACATAAAAAACCCTTTTTTCCCTTTCGCCTCAGTTTCCCTCTCAGCGACCCCATAGGGGATGGGTACCGGGCCCCCTTCCTTTTCCCCAAAAAATTCAGCGAAATTAGTTATTTCAAACCCCAGGAAACCCCTCTACTATTACGTGACCCTTCCCAAATTTTAAGTTGTTTAAGGTTTTTTGAACATTTTTGAGTTAGCTAAAAATTTTTTAAAGCAGCATCAACCCCGCTGTAAATTCACGGTTTGGGGCGGGGGGGGGGTGGGGGGGGGGGCGTGTGCAAAAAACAGAAAAGCCTATCAATAAAGAACACTGGAAAAAGTTCACCAAGACTTAGTGTAACTTTAAAAAGTGGAATTCTTTATTATTAACAGTTGCTATTGAAATTTTTCCCCTTGGAAAAATTGGGTCAGCCTAACTTATTTTGGGGAATAAACAAAAATTTCAAAGAAAACTGAAAGGTCTCTTTGTTCAAAAAAAACTCCACTTTTATTACAGTAACATTTCAGATAGGTTTTTCAATTTTCCCCTTTAAACACCTGTGACTTTTGATAAATCCCCTTGCATTAAAAATTAAAAACCCAGCAATCTTGTAGTCAGCACGGGTTGTTTGTTTGCCAAAAATCCCGGGTAGTACGAAAACATCACAGTTACGTTTTTTTTTTTGATTTTTTGCGCCCCCCCAGCACTTTTCATTGACCAGCACCCTACGAAAATTTCAAAAAACCGAAATTTTCTATATTCCCACAGGTGAATTGAAAGGTCCCAAAAAATACAGTTTATTATATCAAAAAATAACAGTTACGTTTTTTTTTTGACTTTTGCGCACCCAGCCCCTTTTTCATTAAAGCAGCATCTACGTAAATCTTAAAACGAAATTTTTAAATTTTCACCACAGTTGAATTGAAAGGTCCCAAAAAAAACCTTTTATTTAATCAAAACATAAAAAAGTTACTTTTTTTTTTGACTTTTCCCGCACCCAGCACTTTTTCATTTACGCAGCATCAAAACGTAAATCTTAAAACAGAAAATTTAAAATTCACCACAGGTAAATTTGGGAAAGGTGCAAAAAAAAACCTTTTTATTATACCAAAACAAAACATATACTTTTTTTTGGGACTTTTTGCCCAGTCCAGTTTTTGTTGAAGACCCCTTGCAGTTAAATTTTTGAATCCAGAAAATTTGTTGTTTTTTTAAGGGGGTTTTAAAGGGAAAAAGCTGTGATTTCCCCGTTTTTTTTAATAAAAATTTTCCCAAAACTTTTTCCATACCTTTCCTAAAATTTTTAATTTTCTGAAAAAGGAGCGAAATGAAAGGGTAACGAGCAAAGAGGGGGGTTTGGGAAACATGGGGTAGAGGAAACGAGAAAAGGTGCTCCTTCCATCGGGCGAAAAACACGCATGCCAGGGGACGCCAGTTCAGGACCGTCAGGCCTGCATCGCTGGGTCAGGGCCCTGTGAATCAATAACGAAAAAGGGCTCCAATCTGCCCCTTCAGTGGAAAAATGAATTTCGCATCTAGCATTCTTCCCTCCTCGCCCTCGCAGTCAGGGCCAAAAAATGTCGTCATCAGCTAAATCAGCATCAGTCCAACATAAACAGCCCAAATGCCCCAACTCATGTACCCACCACTGGGGGTTTTAACCTTTTTTCCGGGAAGACCTCTTTGATGAAAAAAAATTGGGGTTTGGGGGGGCCCAAAGGCATGTTAAAAGGGAAAAAGGGGCCCAAAAAGGATAATTTTTTTGGGGCTCGGGGACGCCCCACTTAAACATCCCAAATCAAAAGGGGGTAAAAGGAACCCGGGTTAAATGGGAAAAAAAACCCTGGCGGTCGGAAAAGGGTTTATCCCCCAAAAGGTGGCCCCCCTTTCCCCCCCCCCCCCCCCCCCCCCTTTTTGTTTACCCCCCCCCCCCCCAAGGCTTCTGGATGCAGAAAGCCCAGGACGACCAAGTCACCTGTGTTGATGATGAGATGAGGGAAAACTTTGGGGAAATCCATCCTGGTTTTTTTCCGCAGAATTTGCTTGCAAAGCGTTTCTCGGGGGACGGGGAAAGGAAAAACGATGGGGTATTTGTAAAATACGGGCCCCGCCACAAAAAGGGGGGGCCCGGCCCCGCAGAAGTCCGCTGAAAATGATTCCCCCACCAGGGCCCAGCGCAAACCCCCCGTTCCTCGCTTACCCCGCCTCAAAAAGGTCCAAAAGGGGGACCTCAACCCGGGGCCTTTTTTTGAGCAAGCCTCTGATTCCCCCACCCGATTTTCATATGCCCCTTTGCCGAAACGCATAAGTAGGGGCAAGAACCTTAAGGGGTTTAACCACCACCCAAAAAGGCTAGCCCAAATGCAGCAAAATGCATGAGTTGAAATGGGGGGAACATTTGGGGCCCAAAAAAAAGGGCCCAAACCCCCCACCCCCGGGCCTCCAACCCCTGTCCCCCCCTCTGTCTCCGCCCCCCCCCCTTTCCCCCCCAAACCAAGCGGTTCCTCAGCTGCCCATGCCTCCCCAAGCCCCATGATCGGGGATCAGCCTCCGCTTCACCCCCAAACCCCCGCCCGATTTACCACCAGCCCCAAACCAGAGACCCCTAACCCCTTCTCCTTCCCCAGTTTGATGACCTGCATCCTACACGCCACCCTGGGCAGCCACCCTTTCGTCTCCAAAGGTTTTGGGAGCAAAGAAACATTTTAAAAACCCAAAACCACCCCAAAAGCCCAAAACCAAAAATTTTTGGCTTCCCCGGGTTTTTTTGGGCCCTTTGGAAATTTTTTGCCTTCCGCCCTGGGGACACAGAGGGGTTTCCGCCACGCCCCATGGCCCTCCCCGGGCCCCAATCCCAAAAGGGGCCGAGCAGGCATTTCTTTGCCAAAAAAAGTCTTCCCTGCCCGGCCAGCCATGTGCCCAAAAAAAATTTTAAGCTCGTTGTCTGAATCTGTGCCCGGGAAAAAGCCCCTCTCACCACCAAACACATGGACTAGTAACAGGGCCAAAGGGCCGTTTAACCCCTTTTACAGTTTCACGGGGTGAGCGGCTGGATGTCTCGGGGGGACGGGGGGCTCTCTTTCTGGGCGCACTTCTTTAAAAAAACCGAAAGGGAGGGGTTCAGGGCTTTTTTTCCCCCAAGGCCCCTTTGGGGGGGTGGCATCACGGGGCCCAGAGACCCTAGGCCTGAAAAATTTAAAATCCCCTTGGGGGACCGTCCACACACAGTCGGGAGTTTTGGGGACGGCTCTAACATCGAACCGAGCGCTGGCTTGGTAACAAGAACCTTGTGCCAGGCAAGGGGGTGTGCAAAAAACGGGAAAAATTTCTGCGGGCCCGGGCCCTTAAGGATCGGGGGGGGCTGGAGCACATCCCTTGCCTGCAAAATGTCATAAAACCTTGTGGGCCCCAGAAATTTTCTAAGAGCAAACCCCGGGCGGGATTTCCCTGCTAAAAGAAGGCTCGGGGGTCTGAGTTCCCCTTTTTTCCGCCTTTTCCGCACCCGGGGTTCGTCCCCTGGCTGCTTGGGAACGTCGGGCTGGGCCTCCCCGAAAACCCGTCTCATTGTTGCCCTTTGGGGGCAACACCTGGAATTCCACCCCCCCCATGCCCCAGCTTTGTTGGGCACACCCCAAGGGCCCAACCAGTAACAAAAGTGACACATGGCCCTGCCCAAGCGCGTAACGGACCTCGGGTTTTAAAACCACCGAGAGGGAGGCGGGTGAAAGAGCTTTTGGCACCATCCTTGCCAGTTTTGAAGAAGCCACCAAAATGCCCGGGTGCGGACAATCCCCTTTGGGTCAGCATGAGCTTTGGGTGACTTAGTTCGGAACGATCTTTGGGACACTCTGAAAAAACGGGGCCCCCAGGAACGGAGGAGGAAACGGACACAGATGCAGACACGGACCTTTCCCTCCCCGTAAAAAAAAAAAACCCAAAAGGCCCCCGACAGAGGGGGAGGTATTCCTAGACACCGATGTTACCGACGCCCTCCCTTGGAAAGAGGGGGGCCCGGGGCTAATTTTGAGGCGGGGGAAAGGAAGATGGGAAGATCATTTGCAAATTTTCCCCCTTTCGCCCCAAGAGGCGGGGAAATAAAGGGCTCCGTCTCTCAAAAGAGTCGGATGCTCCTTTTCCATCCAACATGATCCTCGCTTTAAAGGGCCATAAAAAATGAACAACATTTATTTGGGGCCCCCCCGGATCCCCGGGAAACAAAACAAAAAATCAGAAACTTTCCTTCCACCCACCCAAATAGGGGGTAAAATCGGGGAAAATGGAAAACCTTGCTGTTTGGGGGACCAAGGGGGGACATCTTTTGGTCTTTTTCACTTTCCCCCCCCAAAGGGCCCAGGGTTTTAAAACAAATCAGCGACGTGACAGCATTTAGATTTCCAAGAAAGGCTAGCGGCAGCAGCACAGGGGCAGAAGAAAAATTTGGTGACCTCGGGAAAATTTTTGGGTTTCCCAAACCTCACCAACCATGCAAACCCGGGCAACACCCCAAACACACAGAGATCATTTAAAAACAGGGTGCCACGACTACTGCGTCCTCCACCAAAGGTTTTTGCATGGGGGGTTCCCGGGCCCCAAAAACTTCTGGGTAACCAAAATGGCCAAAGGGCCCCGACTAAACTCCCACCCCTAGAGGTTGCCCCTGCCCAGCACCACGTCATATCAAAACGGACCTTCAGCACAAGGAGGAGTCATTACAGACAAACGCATCCGGGTTTCCACAGATAATGGGGATCTTTTGCCCCTTTTCATCAAGATAACAGGCATGGACCCCCTCTGATGTTTTTGGGGGCCCCAATTTCCCGAGGTCACCGTTTAATTGCCAGTCCTATTTTCACATTCCATTTCAAACAGAAAGGGCCCCTTTTTGAAAATTTTTTTTTTTAAAATAATCATTCTTACGCAATTTTTATTCTCTTTTTCCCCAAAAGTTCAAATTTTTCTGGTTTTGCTGTGAGAGACGTAAAAGACAAACAAGGTTTCATGACAACACCCTATTCCATTTACTCACTTTAAAACTAAGAAGTTTTTTGGGATTGTCAATGGGTTTTTAGGTCATGTTTTTCGTGAGATACCGCAATAATCCTGGGCCTTTGGGAAAAGAAATTTTGACTTCTTTGTGGGATTTCTCCCTCAAAAATTTTTAAATTTGTGGCGAGAAGTCATATTTTTAAAATTTTTTTGGGGGCATGTTTCTGGGGGGAAAAAAACAGCTATAATTTGGTCCTTTGGGGAAAAGAAATGGGGCTTCCAAATTTGGGATTTCCCCCCCACCAAATTTTTTAAAAGTGGGGTGAGAATCATATTTAAAAATTTTTTTTTTGGGGCATGTACTGTGAGATACAGCAATAATCATGGTCCTTTGGGAACAGAAAAAGTGGGTTTTAAATTTGGGATTTCTCCCTCACAATTTTTTTTCAGTGGCTTTGAAACATTTTAAAAATTTTTTTGGGGCATGCTGCTTTGAAAAAGCAGCAATACTACAAAAGGGCCCCAAAAATAAAAAAAATGTTGTTTTTTAAAAAGACAAAAAGTTCTTTTACAATTGACCAAAGTGGCTCAAGGGGGCAGCTTTTAATTTTTGGGGGGTTTTTCTTTTGGGGCCCTGCAGCTAAAACAAAAGGTCCATTTTAAAAAATGTTTTTTTTCAAAAAAGCCCTTTTTTCTTCACAATTGACCCCAAAGGGGGCTCAAGGGGGATGCTTTTTAAAAATTTTTGGGGGGATTTTTTGCCCGTGACATGCAGCTATACTACAGGTCCTTTTTCTAAAAAATGTTTGTTTCTAACAGACATTTTTTTTTTCACAATTGTCAAGAGTTGGGTCAAGGGGGTGGGGGCTGTCAAAACAGGAATAGGTAGCACAAATGTTTTAAAGGACACTTTTTGGGAAAAAGACTTGTTTTTTGCAAATCTTTAACATAGCTAAAAATCCCCGTATTGAGACAACCCAAATTTTTACAATGAAAAAAAAAGAAACAAAGACTTTGGGGGGATTCCCCTCCTAATTTTTAAAAAAGTGTTTTCGAAATTAAAATCTAAAAAACTTCATGTAAAAAAATACTTTAAAAAAAAAATTTTTTTGAATTGAAAAAGGGGGGTACCCGGGAAAAATTTACCAATGTGGTTATTCCCAAAGGGCATGGGGGTAAAGGAGCACGGGCCCAAAAACAAAATACAAAAGACCCCCCCTTTTCCCCCCCACAAGTTGAGTAAAATGAGAAAAAGAATGCCAAGCAAAAGGGCCCCCGGGTGTAACAGGAGCGTTTAAAACCCCCATTTTTTTCAAAGTGAAGTTTTAATTGGGCCACACTCAAACGGAGGGGCCCAAACGCTACCCAGGTATTGGGCTTGGGGGGGAGAAAGGCGGAGCTCACACTTTCCCCTTTCCTACCGCTTTCAGCACGACCCGTTTTCCCCTTTTCGTGTCCAACAGGGCAAATTTTTTCCTTGGCTGGTTTAAAAAAATTTACGGGTACGCCAGTCCCCGGGTTTCACCCACCCCCCTTTTAAAATTTCCCGGCCCCCGGGGATGCTGGGGGCCCAGGACAGGGTTTGTCAATTCCAGTTTAAACTAAAATGGGGGTTGGGAAAAAACCCTTTTTTTTCCCGGGAAATTTTTTTAAACTGGGGGTTCATGCAGGTTTGGGGCTCATGCTGTGGCCCCCCGGACAGGGAAAAAGACAAAGTCTCCCGTTAAACTAAAAGGGGGGTTTAAAGACTCCTTTTTTTTCCGGCACGTTAAAATTGGGGTGGGGGGGCCAATTTTTTAAAAAAGGGGGGTTTGGGGGCTCATGCTGGGGGCCAAAGGGCAGGGGATAAGGGCAATGTCCCGTGGGAAAAAAAATGGTGGGTTTTAAAGACTCCTTTTTTCCCGGCACTTTTTTTAAAAGTTGGGGGGCCCTGCAGGTTTGGGGGTCCCTGCCCGGGCCCAGGGGCAGGTATATCAAACCCAGTGAAACTAAAAAAGGTGGTTGAAAGACTCCCTTTTTTTTTGGCACTTTTTAAATGTGGGGGGCAATTTGGGTTTGGGCTCATGCCCCGTGGCCCAGGACAGGTATAGTCAATGCCAGTGAAACTAAAATGGGGGTTGAAAGATCCTTTTTCCGGCACTTTTTAAATGTGGGGCCCATGCAGGTTTTGGGCTCTGCTGCTTTCCCGGGGCAGGGATTTAATGTCCAGTTCAATAACTTTAGGTTCAAATCATACCCCTTCTGCACTTTTTAATTTGTGGTGATGCAGGTTTAAGGTCAGGGCTGTGTACAAGACAGGATAGTAAAGGGTCTGTGACTTTTTTTCTGTGATTTTTTATAACCTAAGTGTGTTGCCTAAGATGTAGCACACAGGATTGCTGCGTTTCCTTCACCCTGCTTTCTAAAATTGATTTAAACCCTTAAGCCGAACGCCCCAAAAGTAGTTAATGACCAAACATTGTTTGTTTTTTTTGCCCCCTTACTTTTTCAACAGTTGTAACTTTTTTTATTTTTCAATGACGCAGTTGTATGAGGCGTCATTTTATTTGAGATGAGTTGAACTTTATGGGGGAATAGTTAAGTTCACTTATAAATAATTGCAGAATTTTTTTTTTTTTTTTTTTTTTTTTTTTTAAAATTTTTTTACCCTTTAACTTTTCCCCTTTAAATAACTTTTAGCTTAACTCTACGGGATTACAGTTGTATGGATACCTAAATTGTAGGGAATTTTTTTTGTGTGTAATGTATCGCAAAATGTAGCCAAAGGGAGAACTTTTTTACTTTTTTTTTTTTTTACACTAAAATTTTTTTAAAGCATTTTCAAATAGCTAATACTTTACATTCTGTGTCAGTCGACACGGCATGATCAAGCAGCTCACACCACCCCGATTCTGGGTTCTTACATAACGCCCTGGGGCTACTCTAGGCCCCCCGGGGTTTACTGTGCAGCCGTTCTCCGGGGTCTTGTCGGGTCACCGAGGGGTTCCGATCACCCGACAGACAGGGAAAACCCTTTATTGGGCTGCTGATAAATGCCAATCAAAGGGTTTAAACACGGGGAGCGCAATTTCCCCCCCTACCCGAGCTTGCATTAGCTGTGCGGGAAAAGGGCTTGAAGTAAGCCCCGTACCAACGGGGCTGCGCACGGGCACTGCAACCTCCGGGCCGTAGCAACTCGCTGCATCAAACTCCGGTTCTGTAGCGAAGTCAAAGACTCGCTGCAGACAAACGACCTGCGCCACCGACGTCAAAAATGGGGGGTCGTTAAAGTTAAAGGGGAAACCTTTTCATAGGTTTTTGCCCCCACTGAGGGCGCACAACCTTTTGACAGCTGCTGTTTTCAGCGCGAGTCCCTTTTTTCTGTAAAATCTGTATTTTAAGCATTTAAAGCCAAATATTATTCATGAGCAGGGTTAGCCCCGCCCCCCAAATCTAGCCCTGCCCCGACAGTTATTCGCATGTTTTTGCCTAATCAAAGAAATAGGTTTATCGTTTTAGGTGGTGGGGCTAGCATAGGTGGGCTGGTTTTTAAAAATCTTACTATATGACTCTTTTTTGGGTAAAACTGCAGATGCAGCACAAATACTCTAAAACTACAACATCTTTCAGAATACGGGACACAACTGGAAACAGCATGCTGCACAGCTTGTGCTGTCCTCAGCAAGAGGGCATAAAAAGGACAGTTTCTCCTTTTAAGGGGATCAAAAAGCTGTGTCCCCCCCAATAATGCTAGAAAAAAAAAACACAGAAAAATGGGACATTTTTTTACTCAAAAACACAACA
>JAODAL010051430.1:0-26678 GCA_025379985.1 Phyllomedusa bahiana
AAAATCATGGTAGAGAAAACTGAATTCATCATCTTTCCACGATCCCACTCCATCCCTCCACCTGATCTCTGTATTGCAGTCAATGGCTCTACACTCTCACCGGTCCCGCAAGTCCAATGCCTTGGGATAACCCTTAACTCCACTTTGTCCTTTAAACCACACATCCAAACCCTTTCCTCCACCTGCCGCCTCCACCTGAAAAATATTTCACAAATCTGCTCATCCCTTAACCCTGATACTACAAAAATACTGGTCCATGCCCTCGTCATCTCCCGCCTAGACTACTGCAACATCCTTCTCTGTGGCCTCCCGTGTAGCACTCTTGGTCCCCTTCAATCCATCCTCAACTCTGCTGCCCGTCTTATTCACCTCTCTCCTCGCTACTCTACTGCCTCTCCCCTCTGCCAATCCCTTCATTGGATACCCATTGCTCAGCAAATTAATTTCAAGTTAGTAACCTTGACCTACAAGGCTCTCCATAACCTCTCTCCTCCATACATCTCTGCCTTAATCTCCAGATATCTCCCCTCATACAATCTCCGCTACTCACCGGACCTTCTTCTCTGCTCTCCTCTTGTCATCTTCTCACACAACCGTCTCCAAGACTTCTCACGTGTTTCCCTAATACTCTGGAACTCATCACCCCAATACATCAGACTCTCTTCCACTTTCACCAGCTTCAAAAACAACCTGAAAACCCATCTCTTCATAGTGTAACGGGTGGTGCTGCGTCGCGGGTCGCGGGCGCACCCGTGTCCCTCTCTCCGGGCGCCCGGCGGGGACAGGTGGCGCCGCTGGCCATGCTACTAGCCGCGGGCACACCTGCCCCATCCACTTACCTGACCGCGTTTCTGTCCTGCTCTCTCCCCCTGCCGTCCGGAATGCGCATGTGCCAGCATGCCAGTAATTGGTTAATTGCCGGGCGCTGACCCTATATAGTTTATGGATCCACATCACTTCCCTGCTGGATCTTTTTTGCCTCCGTGCCCTAGAGAAAGCGTTATCGTTATTCTTGTCTCTGCCGTGTTCCTGACCTCCGCCTATGTTTCTCGACTCTGAACCTTGCCGCCTGCCCCCGACTACGTCTTCGCCTCACGATTCTGTACCACGCTCACCCTTGGCTGCCACCACAAGCAAGTCACATCAGGGGTAGTAACCTGGTAGACTCCCACCGCAGCAAGTCCATCCTGCTTTGTGTCAGGCTCTGGTGAAAACCGGGACCTACTTAAATTCCGCTCCCTGGCGTGGCTTATACCATTGCTTGCGGCGGTCCAGAGGAGCCACTATCCCGGCTGTTACAGATAGCCTATAACCTACAATAACCCCACTGTCACTACACCCTCCACAAACATGTCTGCCCCTCACTTTCTGTCTCTTTCCCCCTCCCTTGTAGATTGTAAGCCTTTGCGGGCAGGGTTCTCTTTCCCTCTGTACCAGTTAGTCACATATTGTCACCATTTTACTTGTTTGACTTATGTTATTTCAGTATGTAATCCCTTTGAATGCTACAGCGCCCTGGAATCAATGGCACTCTAAAATGAATAATAATATATGTTATCATGTGGCACTGGTCTCATAGCTGAAGGAGATTAGGGATATTCATAGGGTTTCTTATTCTTAGCAGAGAAACCAGAGACACCATAATATATTGTAAGCTCTTGCGAGCAGGGTCCTCACACCTCGTGTCTGATTTGTAAGTAGCTTTTCTATAATGTAATGTCTGGTTTGTCTATGCTTATACCCTCTACATTGTAAAGTGCTGCGGAATATGTTGGCGCTATATAAATAAAGTTAAATTTTTTTAAAATGGAAAAAAAAAACCCCTCAAACAGAAAATTAAGAAAAACAGTCTGAGAGGGAAAATTTCAAGGTGATTTTCGGATCAGCGCTAAATCTAAGTTACCCCAAAAGTGTTAGAAACAAAATCTTTATTTTCCAGTGTTATCAATTTTAAAAAAGTGTCGGGATTTTATCGACAAAGTTTAAATCGGCACCGTTTTTATGTTGATCGAAAATTTTTGATCATGCGATAATTTAGGTTAAATCTGTGATCATTATTAAGATGCGCCTTTTCGTCGCCTTCCCCGTCTTTTTGGCGGCCAGAATGCTTACAGAATAGAGCGGGTGTAGATGTGTGTTCGGGCGTCTACTGGGTGTGTATGGTTGCGATTGGCTGGAAAAATCAATGACCTGTTTTCATAAAAAAGCCCTTCCCCCTTAGCCGCAGTGTTTTTTCAGCGTCTCAGAGCAGTAGGACGTGCGCTCGTTGTGTCCAAAAAAAGCTCGCGAAATTAATCTTTTTCTTCACAGAGGGGAAAACTTCTGTTTGCTATGTTCTTTAAAAACTTAGTTAGTTTGAGTTGGAGATTTTATGTAGTTAGCAGAGAATTTTTAAGGAGCATTTCCGCTGTAAAAAGTCACGGGGGGGGGACGGAAGGTGGGGCCCCCCCGGGGGGAACAAGAAACTCTATAAAGAATACTGGATAAAATTCACCAAGACTTAGTGTAGACATTGCACTGCAATAGCTTTTATTTTAAAAGTTTTCTATTGAAATATTTCCTGGTATTGGGGGCACCCTGAACTTATATTGGATACACATTTTTCTAGTAATGCAGGTCTCCTTGTTAGGTGAAAACTCCACTTTAATTATCGTAAAATTTCGCAGGTGTTCTTTTTTCAATTTTCCCCTTTTGTTGATATACCCACCTTGCATTTAAAATTAGAATCCAGCAATTTTGTGTAAAGACAGGTTGATAGGTCCCAAAAAAACCTTTTTTTCCGAATAATTACAGTAGTGTTTTTTTCCTTTTGCCAGTCCAGATTTTTGTAGAGCCCCCTTGCATTAAAAAATTTATCCGAAAATTTTTGTAGTTACCACAGGTGAATTTATATGTGACAAAAAATAACTTTTATTATCCGAATAAATTTAAGATGTGTTTTTTCCTTTGGCGCACTACGTTTGTTCATTGAGGATTGCATTAAATGTGAATACTGCAATTTTTTAGTCACCAAGGTGAATTGCAGGTGCCAAAAAATACCTTGTATTATCCGAATAAAATTTGATTCGTGTTTTTTCACTTTGGCGCACTAAAAGCTTTTTTCATTGGGCACCCTTGCATTTTAAATTTTAATACAGCAAATTTTTTAGTCCCAAGGTGAATTGTAGGGGCCAAAAAATACCCTTTTTTATCCCAAAAACATTACGATACTGTTTTTTGCATTTTGCCAGTCCGATTGTTGAAGAGCCACTTGCAGTTAAATTTTAATCCAGCAATTGTTTAGTTCCCAAGGTGAATTGGGGGTGCCAAAAAATACCTTTTATTTTCCCGAATACATTACAGATACGTTTTTTTTGACTTTGGGCGGGCCCCAGTTTTTTGATAGATCTACTTTGCAGAAAAATTTTGAATCCATCAATTTTGTTTTGATTTGAGGGATTGAGAATGCTGTGATTTGCCTTTTTTTAAAAAAGAGACTTTCCAAAATTTTCCCCTACCCTTCTCAAATTTTTTATTTCTAAACTGGAGCAAAATTGAGGTGGAAAAGGAGAAAAGAGGGGGGTAGGACATGGAGGTGAGGTCGAGGAAGGTGCTCCTTCCAGTGTGGCGAAAAAAGCATGCAGCGGATCATCAGTTGCAGGCCCGTCAGGCCTGTCCGCTGGGTCGGGCCCTGGGGAATCTCAGAAAGGGAAAAACAGCGTCCCCAATCTGTCCTTCAGTGGTTAATGCAACCTGCATCCAGCACAAATGTATGTTTTAAATTTTTGGGGGCTTTTTGGTGAAATGCACGGGGCTACAGGTCTTTGTAAAAAAATGGGTTTCAAACAGAATTTGTTCTTCACAATTGTCAAGGTGGTCAAGGGTGATGGTGCTGCCCAAAAAAACGGGAAATGGGTGGGCCCTGTAATGGCACATATTGCAAAAGATTGTTTTTGCAGTCTTTAAACATGCATCAAACCCTGTATTGAGACAACCCCCCTTAATAAAATTAAAAAAAAAAAAAAACAAAGGACATGGTGGGGGTTCCCTTCCCATTTTAAAAAAAGTGTTTTCTAGAATTAAAAAATACCAAAAAACTTGTTTTACAAAAAGTGGTAAAAAAATTTTTGAATTGTACAAGGGAGGTACAGGAAAAAAATTGACCGATGTAGGTTATTCAGAGGACATGGAGTAGGAGCACGGAAGAGAACAAAGTCAGAACAATTTCCCCCAGCACGTTTTGGGAAAATGAGAAAAAGTGCCCAAAAAAAAGGGACCGGTGGAAACGGAGCGTTAACCCCAAAATTTCCAAGTGAAATCAATTTGGGCCCACTATACGGAGGGGCAAGCGCTACCCAGGACAAGGACAGTATATGTCCCGTGAAACTAAATGGTGGTTTTAAGCTCCCCTTTTTTCCGGCACTTTTTAAACTGGGATATGCAGGGGTTTGGGGGCCCTGTGTGGGGCCGGACAGGGGATAGTCAATGCCGTGAAAAATAAAAGGTGGTTTAAAAAACTCTTTTTGGACTTTTTTTTAATTGGGTATGCAGGTTTGGGGCTCATGCTGTGGCCCCGGACAGGTATTGGGCATGTCCGTGAAACTAAAATGGTGGTTGAAGGACCTTTTCCCCGCCTTTTTTTAAATTTTGGTCAGAAGGTTTTAAGGTCTACTGCGGTACAGGAAGATATAGTTTAAAGTCCCGTTCAAATAAAATGGTGGTTGAAGATGTTTTCGGCACTTTTAATTGGGGGCAGCAGGTTTGGGGTCTGTGTGGTCCGGACATATACAAAGTCCATAATTTAAAAAGGTGGGTTGAAAGATCCTTTTTCCCCGGACTTTTTATTGGGGGGCATGCAGGTTTGGGGTCATGCTGTGGCCCCCGGACAGGTATGGTCAAAGTTAGTGAATTTAAAATGGTGGTTTTTAAAAACCCTTTTTTTCCGAAATTTTTTAAACTGTGGGTCAGACCGGGTTTAAAGGTTATACTGCGGTCGGACAGATATGTAATTTTCCGTTAAATAAAAATGGGGGTTGAAGACTTCTTTTTTCCCCGGACTTTTAAATTTTGGGGGGCATGGGTTTGGGGCTCATGCTGCGTTCCAGGACAGGGGAAATTTAATGTCCCGTTCAAATACAATGATGGTTCAAAATCATACTGCCTTCTGGCCCTTTTTTAAATTTTGGGGCATGCAGGTTTTTAAGGCTCATGCTGGGGGCAAGCAGGGATAGTGAAAGGGTGTGATTTTTTTTCTGTGGGTTTTATACCCAAATGTGTTGCCCAAGATGTAGCACGTATCCCTTTGACTGTTGTGGATGTTAATTCCGCTTCTCCGCCCCGTTTGGTGTAAGAAAGAAAAGGGGTGTTGCTCTCCCCCGCCCTTTTTTTGGTCATCGATCTAATCTACTTCGACTTCGACTATCTTGTCGATGATGGCCGAAATATGACCATCGACCGATGTCGATGGCCCAAAGTAATCGTCAACACTAATTTAAAAACAAAGGGACTTATCGTTGGTTAGAAGTACCAAAAAGTAAAATAAAAGGGCTGATATATGTAAAAAAAAAAAAAGTGTTTTTTATATATGATATTATACTTACACTGTTTTTTTACTAATGTTTTTCTTGTTTTTGCTATATTTTGTACACTCTGCCCTTTATTGGTAATTACCTGTTGGGTTTAAGGTAGGACCAACAGTTCAGTAACTGCATATGGCGAAAATACCCCTGCATACGGCTGCCCAATGGTCCAAAATATTCCCGCAAACTTGTGGCCTTGGTGGCTGCGTGCTTTTTGGGATTGTCACAAAATGCTATCAGGCCATTGAAACCCTGCCCTTATATATCACATAAAGCGTAGGTTACATTTCCCCCCGACTGAAATATTTCATGTGTGTAAAACTATTTCCTATATTCTATAAGTACCCCTATTTCCCTAAAATTGCAGTAAAGCCCCATCCCTTTTTTCCCCTTTACAAACCCCGATGGTAACTTAAATTCCCCTTCTGTACTATAGCTTACACTTCCTTAAACAAAGGGCCTAAACCCCCTTTGTAACGATTTTGGAGGGGGATCCCTGGCCACCGAAGGCGATGGGTAAAACCCCTACCAGGGGGGGGAATTAAGGGTACCGGTTTTTACCCGAGCCCGCCGCAAAGCGGGGGGTTTTTTCTTCTGCGGCGGGTGTCCACCGGTCAATACCCTGGGGGGTTGCCTGCGGGGGCGGCAAGGGGGCGGAGGTACAGGAACGGCAGGCAGGCTCGTGTCGAGGAAGACAGAAGGTCAGGACAGGGGGGCTCTGGTTGGGCGGTAGACAAGAGGTGGTCGGGGCAGGCGGCAAGGTTGTAGACGGTAGCGTGCAGAGGGCGGTAACAGGAAGGAATACTGGAACGCTCAGGAACACTTTTTCCCTGGGGGATGAACACCAAGGATCCGGGGACCGGCGGAAGTGACGGACTAAATAGGAGCGTGCCTGGCAATGGACCAATTTTCCCGGGGCCCCTGCCCCCCTTTAAAATTTTTAAATTGCCGGCGCGCGCCCGCCCCTAGGGGCGGAGCTACGCCGGGGCCCCCGGGAAGGGAGCCTGAGAAAGGGGGTGGCCGGGTAAAATGCATGCCCGGCGGGGGGCCTGGGGAGGCGGGGGGGACCCCGAAACCCCAGTGGGGACGGGGGTCCCGTCGGGGCAGGGGGACGGGGCGGGCCCGCGGGCCCGGGGGCAGTGGGGCGCGGGGGCTCCGTGAAAACCTATAAAAAACCCTCAGCTGTGCCCTTTTCCAATTCCCCAGGCTGAATTTCCCATACCCTAGTATTTGTTTTTTTCATGGTGTTAAGGTTTTTTTTCTTTTGTTTTTCCTAGGGGGATTTTTTTTTTTTCTTCTTAAATTTTGCACTTGTTTTTTGGTATTTTTTTTAAATAAGGGTATTTTTCCCCGTAAATTTTTTTTTTCCTATGCAATGTTTAAAGTTTTGGGGAAAATTTGAGTGGGCCATTAAATAACTAAATTTAAAAACACTAATGGGGAGAAATAAAGAGTAAAACAACTTCTTTAAAACACAATGCTTTTAAATTTAAAAAGGGTTGTAGCCCTTTTTTGGGGGAGGTCACAAAACTGTTCAAACGCATGCAGCCAAACCACCACCAAAACCATGAAGCCATTTTCAAGTTGTTCTAAATTTGGTTTTTTTCCACTTTAAACTGGAAAACTAGTTTTGATTTCCCCTTTTGTTTGTAGAAATACATATTACTGACTTGGTGCGGTCATGGTTGTGATGTGATGTGGCCCCGAGAAACCACTGATGGTACATAGTACTAGGGATATTTAGGTGAACATCTGTTAAAACACTATATAAAACCTATGCATACCATTAATGTTTATTAGTGTTTCATTGCTGATTTAAGTCTCTTAGTTTTGCAGCTGTTCTTCCATGCATATTCCATGTGCGCCATTAAAACTAATTGTAAATCCCTGGTATGGAGTGCTAGGAGCAGCTCTCTGCCGAGTCCAAAACAATACGGACCACACTTTGGAATTCCGTACCACCTAGTACATGAACTTTAAGCCCCCAGGAATAGTAGCATCCTACATATTCTGGTCAGGACATTTCCTTTCATATATTTATTGGGTTATCCACGAAAAAAAAAAAATTATAGAGGCAATCACAGAATTTTTTGTTGAATTTAAGCACTGACTTCCTGGACACCATGTACTAACATTGTACTGGCTAATGCATCATTCACGCTATATCATTAATTACTTACAAATTTACAGGGCGGGTCATATGATGATCGTTGGCGCGCAGGACAGGCCAGTTCTAAATAAGCTCTTTAATGTAGAATGCGCCGAATGTATTGAAACCTGTTCTTCTGCAAGTCATAACAGCCAGGTGCATTGTTAGTGCCAATATTAACACGCTCAAGGCTAAGGAACATGACCACCTTTAACCTGCGGTCTGCCTGTTCTAACTGTTATGTGCCCTGGGGCAATTTGGCATCAAAGAATCATATAGTGTTCTAATTCTAAAAAAGTTGTGACGACACCCCCCAGAACGCCCCAAACTTTTTGGCGTATTAAATAAGTGTTGCGCAGGCGCTTATCACGCCGAAGTTTGGAATGCGATTGTTCATACAAACTATAGAGAAGGGTCTACTACTAGCCTTTTTGACGCCAGATTACTGCCACAGCGCCGTGCACAACCATGTCGCCCAATAATGTTGCTGAAAGTCACAACAATTAATATAAAAGGAAAAAGTTTAAAAGTAGACCAGTGCTACTATGGTGTTTTTTTTAAGATGATTGAAGGACTGACTCAACCTGTATTTAGGCACATATTTTGCTGACAATGCACCCCATTCCTAGGTTTCTGGAAAAAAAACCTACGTAGTTTGAGGATTATCTACCATTTACCCATTTAAAATACGGCTGATCTGCATATGGGATATGCTGCTAACATAGTGGCATAAAATCTCGAATTCTATAAAAAAAAAAAAAACATGCTAATTTACCTAAAGTGAAAGTTTCAAGTTTCACATATTTTTATATTACAGTATCTCACAAAAATTAAGTTTTACATCTCTCACACTTTTTTAAATTTTTTTTTATGTCTTTCCCATGGGACAACATCGAGGATATGACCATTTTGGATACAAATGTAAAGTAGTGTAGACTCTTGAAAAATTTGGTGTGCCTCAAAAATAACGCAACCACACAACCATCAATGTCTAAATCACCAGCACAAAAGTGTGTATATGATTTTGTACATTGTTTGATAATTGGCTGCATAAATTGCGGAATACCAACTAACTGCGCAGCCCTTACATTGTTTGAAAAGGCCATGGTTTTTGTGGGTTTTAAACCCTTTCAAGTTCTATAGTAAATACCATGTAATTTAGAAATCTACAAGCTACTTCCGCAGTGGTATAGGCTCCATATATAGCTGCAACTGCCCCATGTATTCCTACCCAAGATAGTGCAAATTTTGTAAAAACATCAGTACAAAAAAGATTTAGTTTCAGATTTTTCAGCAGATTTTATTTTCATTTTTTCACCCTTTATATTAAAAGGTGGATCTTTTTTTTAAAAAAAACCCAACCCCAAAATAGACATCTGGGACTGAAAAAAATTTGCAAGGTTTATAAAAAAATTCATAAACTCCTCCCTCACCATTGTGTTGCTTGTTTTGGTCTAGAAAAGCAAGTGTAAAATTAAATTAATTATTTCTTCCCCCTTTTTATTCTTATCTGGGTGTTTTAACTAAATATTTTTTTTTTTAGCTTTGTACATAATTCGTTGATTTCTGTATGAAGTACAGCTAAAATTACATCCTAAAAAACCTAAAAAAACAAAAACAAACCTATGTACTGTAATTGCTAACACCAATTTTATTAAAAAAAAAATCACAATCGGAGAAACACAGAAGGGAAAAAAATTTAATATTGATCCATCCGCACAATTCATAGGTTTTCACATGGTAGTTAGTATGGTCCCCGGGATTTTTAAAACTAAAACTGCCCCTTGGAGTCATTTTGGATCTAGGTAAAAGAAAACCAAATTCTTTAACTCCTTTCAGTTTGCAGCTTTTTTGTTTGTGTTCGTTTTTTTGCCCCAGGCCCTTCCAAAATCCATAACTTTTTTTATTTTTTAGTCCACAAAGGAAATGCAGGGGGTTTTTTTGTTTAAATTTTTTTTTACTTTTTAAAGGGAAATAAAAAACATAGCAAAATTAAAGTACTTGGAAATCCAAAAAAAATTTGGGTTTTTTAAATGTGAAAAAATTTTCAATTGGTGGGCCCTTTTTGGGGGTTCCTTTTTTTTTTTGGAATTCCCCCTGTTTAAATTTCAAACTACTGTTTGTCTGGTCAGGCCAATACCAAAAAAGGTAATAAAAAAAAAATGTTAAGTTTTTTATTTTAGTTTTAGTTTTTATAAAAAAATAAAAACTTTTAAAATTTTTTCTCAATTTTTGGGTGGGAGCGCCATTTTCCCGTGACCAATAACCTTTTTGTTTTTTTCCCCCTAATTTAAATGAGTTTTTGGGGTAAGTGTAGATTTTTTGGTAAAAATTTTTGAATAACGCAACTTTTTTGGGAAAATTTTATTTCCCAAATTTTTGGGGGAAAACTTTGGGGGGGACATGCCCTAACACACTAATCCCCTTTTTTTTGGGCCCATTTTGCGCCCCAAAACCCCTTTTGACCCATTTCTAAAATTTAAAAAAAAATGTCGTACACAAAAACTAGCACATTAAATCCAGCACAACAAAAAAATTTAAGGGCCCCAAAAATGAAATCTGTTTCGCCAAAATAACCCCAATGCACCTATTTAAGGCCCCCCAAAAACAAATACTAAAATGAAAAACGGGTTTTGCCCTCCTTTCGCAATGCGCATTAAACATTAACCAATTTATAAAGCTATCCCCTACGATTTGCGCACTGCCCCGAAATTTTTCCAAAGCGCCTTTTTAAGTGCATTAAGTTTTCCTTCCCAATTTTTTAGAGGATCAGGGCTTTTTGGGGCACCTAACAATGATTTTAATTCCCTAAAAAATGCTTCCCGGGGCTGGGCCAATTTTTAACATGGGGTTTTGAAAGGGGACAAAACACTTGCAATTTTTTCTCCTTCTTTGGGGCAAGGGGAAATTAAATTTTAAGATCAGACTTTTACAGATCAAACAATGGGCCCAAATTTTTTTGTAACTTTAAAAAAAATACCTTATTTTATTTTTGGGAAAAAATTTTTAAACTTTTGTGATATATTTCTTTTACCGAAAACCCCCCCACATTCTTTACAACTAGGGGGGTGGGAAAAGTTCGCTTGCATACTTTATATAAAAAAAATTTAAAAAAATGTGCAAAAAAAGTTTTCCCCTTTACAAGGGAACCCCTTGAGGAAAACCCAAACCCAAGGGGCCTTTATTTTTCCCCGAAATGTCAAGAAAAATACCGCTTTACATTCCACATCCCTTTTTCATAAACCCTTTAGATGACGTGGAGTGCTTGCCAAGGCATCTAAAAAGGGGGTTTAAAAAATTGAAATTGGCCCTATCTCTTAAACCGGGGGGCAAGTGGGAAGGTTTTGGTTTTTAATAGCTTTTGGGCCTGTCCGTAAAGGGGCACTCAGTTTATTTTCACATTGGGTGTTTAAAAACTTGAAAAAATGCTGGGCAAAAACAAACCCAAACGAATAGAAGAGTGTCACAATCGTTGTCAGCCACATGGTGCACCCACACAAAACCATGAAATTAAAAAGTAATACTATAAATTACCCTGGAAAAATAAGCGGTATGGGTTTATTTTCACCGGGCAACCAAAAGGGATTTAAAGGATTAGAAAAAACAATACACTAAGTAAAATAAAATTTCTGATAGTTTAATCACGTAGAAAATTTTTAAAAAAAAAAAAATTAAAATGCGAAAATGATGATTTTTTGGGGGGTTAAACGCCAATTTTTATGCCAAAAAAAAAAGCCTTCCTTAATCAGTTTTTCTTGGGAACATTTTTTCTCAAATAAATAAAGCCCCTTTTGCTTTCCTTGTTCATTGCCTTTTACAACTTTTTTGTTAAGGTCCCCGGAAATGGATCCACTGGGCCAAACCCCAGGGATGGCTTAAGGGCCCCCCCCCAAAGGGTTGGAATCTAAGTGGGACCAGGTTTTCCCCTATATCCCGCCAAAGGGGGGGGTGGATTGGGGGGGGGTTTTAAAGGGTTTTTTTTTTTTAATTTTTTTTTTTTGGGGGGGCGTTTTTGGGGGGGGGGAATTTTTTTTTTGGTTTGGGGGTTTTTTGGGGGGTGTTTTTTTTGGTTGGGTTTTTTTTTTTTTTTTGGTTTTGGGGGGGTTTGGGGGGGGGTTTTTTTTTTTGGTTTTTTTTTTTAGGGGGGTAAGGGGAAAGAAAAATTAAGGGTAAAAAAGCAAAAAAAGGCTTAAGATTGATAATAAAGAAAAAGAGTGGTAAAAAAAAAAAAAGGTTTTAAAGGCAAAAGGGAAAGATGGAAATTGGCAACCCTTGAATATACAACCCAAAGGGTCCGGCAGGGCCGGGAGGAAGAGGCCGGACCAAATAAGAAATGCCCCGGGGAATGAGCCAATTCCCCGGCCCCTGCCCCTTTAAATCCAAAAGAACGGGTTGGGGTGGCCCTAGGGCGGGGGCCACGCACCGGGGGCAAGGAAAAAGGCTGAACAAGGGTCGGGGTGGGGAAATGGAAGCCCGGCAGGGACCAGGGCACGAGCGGGCCCCGAACCCGACGTGGGGACGGGGGTCCGCTGGGACAGGGGCACGGGCGCCCCTCAACCTTTGGGGCAGTGGTTGCAGGGGGTCCGGGACAGTAACCCCCCCCCCCACTTGGGCCCCCCCCTTTCCCCGGGCCCCCCTCCCTTTTCTGGTTTTTCAGAAATCTCTGGGTTTAAGGGTTTGGGTTTAGAAAAATTCTCCTCCGGGTACCAGGGACCCCTTCCCCGGGGCCCCAACCCCTTCCATCCAAAAGGAAGTATCGCTTTCCCCTAGTTTCTCATGCCCAAATTTCTTTGACCTCGAAGACATTTGGGGGAACAGCCACAAAAGGAGGGGAACGCCTTTTGGGGAAAAAAGATTAAGGGCCAAAGGGGGTTTAGTTTAAAAAGTGAAACAAGTTGGGGGGTTTTCATCGGGGGGGAAAAGCCGGGGTTTGGGATGACCCCCGGGGGGATGCGGCGCTGACCTTCCCAATGGGCCCCCAAAAAAGGGGGCCCCAAATTTTTGTGAAGGCATCTTTAGAAAGGACGAAACTAGAAGAAGCCACCCCCTTGCACCTTGGGGGAAGGGCCGGGGGAGGAAAATTTTTCTTTTATCTGCTTGATCTTCATGCAAATTTGGAAGGGGCGGGGCAGCGACCCGACGGGTTTTTGGGACCCGATGGGCTTTATTTCTTGCACCATGCGTCCCCCCGCCCCCGGGCCTCAGAGGAGGGTTTCCAGAGGGAGAGGAGGGGGGGGAGCAAGCCATCCCCATGTAGAAGGGGGGGAGCCCCGCGACTCGGACCAAGGAAGTTTAAACCCAGAACCCGCCCATGTCACAAGTTTGGGGCCAAACATCTTTATGAGCCCGAGAAAAAAATGGCAAGGGAAAAATCCCTAAAACCCTTTGGGTTTTTAAACCCCCCCCACCTGGCCCCTTTTCCCCCTTCTGCGGGGGTTTGGGGGAAGAGAAGTCAAGCTTCACCCTGAATTTGGGTTTCACAAGGCCCCCGGGCCCAAAAACCCGAAACAAATTGAAAATCCCCCCGGCCGACACAAACTGCCCGGGGGATTTCCAAATAGACAAACACATGAAAAGGGAAAAAAAACCCGCCCTGGGAGCTGATGCAGGGCCCGGGAACGGGACGAAAAGGGGCCATTTTGGGAAAAACGATCCGTAATTACCCAAAAGAAGGTGTTGCCCCCCGACGGAGGGAGGGGCCAAATCCAAATTTTAAAGAAAAGGAAAAAAGACCAAGGGGGGGGTTGGGGAAAGGGGGAAAAGGGTGAAAAAGGCCTGCCGGGGTTGTTTATGCGGCGTCTTTTTGCGGGCACCGGAAATCCAAAAAAAACAAAGTCCTTAACCCTCCTTTTCCAGCTCAGGCCCAAAAAAACCTGGATATCAGGTGGGGTTTTCTTCGCCCGGGATGGCCCCCCCACCAATGAGCAATTTCCCCTTTTTTAAAATACCTTGGGAGAGCAAAGGGCCACTAAGTCCTTCCCGGGGGAACCTTCTGGGGGGTCCACTGGCGCTCCCAGATTAGGGCCGAGGGGTTATGGTGCTCAGGAAAGTAACCCCCCCACCCCAAACCAAAAAGTCGGAGGGACGGGGAGGGCGTCAGCTCTCACATTCTTTTCCCCCTGGCCTGAAGTGGAACTGAAAAACGAACCCCGGGGGAAGAAGGCGACCCCTAGCCTGGGCGTGGGTTTAAGGGCGCTGGGGTCGTCGCAGAATATTGGAGGGGTTTTTGTGGTTTTAAAAAAATAAGATAAAGGGAAAAAGGGGGCCCCCCCACAGGGTAACGCCACTCCTCCATTTGCCAATTTTTATGGGTAGGTAGCCCCGGGGCGCCAAAACGGGGAAAATTTCCCCTCGCCGATGAAACGATTTGGAAAAAAGCCGCAAAAGTTACAGTCCCTTTCCCCCTGGGTCCCCTTTCCGCAAAAACTGCTCCGGCTCCAAAAGAGGAGGCATCAAAAAAACCCTTTTTTAAGGGTTTTGGGGGAAAACCGGACTCAAGGGTAAAAGGGCCCCTAGAGAAGGCGGGTTTTCGTTCCCAAAACGCCTCCCCCGGGCCCCGACCGGCCCCGCCGTGGGTTGGCCCCGTTTTTTTGTGAGGGGTAATTTCAGGGCCACCGCGTAGAGAAGTGAGGGAAAGGGGAAAAATGGGGGAAAAGTATTCAGAAGCCCGGGGAAACGCTGGGGTAGCCCGAAACCCCACGGGGGGGCCACGCAACAAACGGGAGAAGGTTTTTGTAGGATCCCCCGTTTTGGCCTTTGGGCGGGAGCTGACGTACCCCCAAAAACGGAGGCTAGTCTATGGGAAAAGGCACTTCCCCCGCTTGGGGTACAGGGGGTTTCTCCAACCGGCTTTTCCCGTACCCTTTACGAACATGGGGTGCGGTGGGTCTCGAGTCCCGGGGGAACACCAGGATTCCTCAAGGTAACCCCCCCAGCATGTGTGGAGGGGGTTTCCCTTTAAAGGAAGTCCCCACAATTCTTCCTGAAAAAAGGCGGGAGCAATTTCACAGTCCCCAAGGGCAACACCAGGTTTCTCAAAGTGCCCGCCCTGGGTTTTAAGGCCCTCCCCTTCCCTTTTAATCGCCCTTTGCGAATTCGAAACCCAATTTTTACCCCCTTTAGATCCAACCCTTTGAGAAGATCCTTTGCGTCCTGCAGGGGGTCAAACAGTTCCGTGTTTAAGTATTGGGGAACGGTTTTTTAAACCCTGGGCTTTTTCAAAACCCGGTTTTCTATTCCCGGGGCCCTAAGGTTTCCCTCCTTCCCCCCTTCTTTACGAAAAAGAACCCCGCACCCCGCGGGGGACCCAGGGCCTTTTCCGGAAAGAACCCCCCCTGAATTTTTTCCAGGGTGTCTCGGAAAATTGGGTTTTTTTCTCAGGAACAACCTTAGTTTAAATCGGGGCCTTTGGGGAGGACTTTTAAACCCGGCAATAAGTCCATTTTGGGAATCGTATGGACGATGCGGGGGAAGACTCCGCTTTTTCTCTCAAGGAAAACCCGGGGGTTTCTCCAATATTTGGGCGGAGCCGGGGAGCGGGTTTTGGGGGGTTGACGAAGGGAGGAAAGCAACCCGGGGGAGGGGGCCACCAAAAAGCCCCCCCCGACAATTGGGAACCCCCAAAAGAATTTACTCCCCATAGAAACCAAATCCCGGATAGTAGGTTTGGGGCCCAGCCAAGGGGTCCCAGGAACCCCCCCGGAGGAGCGAGGCAACACTAAAGGAATTTCTTCCCCTTTTAAACCCCCACTTTAAGGGGCAGTGGCTTTGGGGACCAACTGGAAGGTTTTCCCCCAAGTACTCCCCGCTGACCGGGGGGAGAAAGACAAGCGGGTTCTTCCCGACTACCACCGGAACCGAAACTGCTTCACTAAGACTGGTGTATGAAGTTCCCGGGGAGCCCGAGGGCCAAAACGGGCCGGGAAATTTTAAACTGATGCCCCGTCTCCCGACACGACCTGCAAAAGGGAACAACAGGGGTTGGGGGAGGAGGAAGGGGTTTCACCTAGGAATGCCTCTCCCAAAAGACCAAAGGTTTCGGAAGTTTCCCCGCAGGGTTGGGACCGCTTGGGGGGAATTCCTCCGAAAAAAAAAAAAGCTCCCGGGCGCCCATAGAGGCACAAGTTTTCCCTTTTTCCACCTGGGGCCAACACTTAGCCAGAAGGGCGGGCCCATCAATCTGCATGGGCCCCTTTAGGGGTTTGGGGACTGTGGCCGGGAGGACCTCGGAACAAACCCGGGGGCCCCCGGCGAGGGAAAACCCGGGAAGGGGTTGGGGGACTGACGTCTTGCCGAAGTTTTTTTTCCTCCCCCTTTAAGGAAGCGTACGCAATGAGGTTGCTCAACCATCAATGCGAGGAAAGTGGGGGTCTTTTAGCGGGGCCAAAAACGTCCCTTTAAAACCGGGTTGGGGAAATCCCTTCTTTAAGGTTTAAAACCACAGAGCGCCTCGTTCCATGACAGTTTCCCAGGCCAGAGTAAAAGGGAAATTTTCCCCTAGTCCCCCTACAGACAGGCCCCCGGCGAAAAGGTTAGGAGGGCTGTCCACGGGGGATGCACGGCTGGTTTTTCCCCGGGGGAAACGGTTTTAAAATTCCTTTACTGAGGGAAAAACTGTAAATCCGCCATCACGGATCGCCCCTGTCCCATAGGGGCGTATCCCATCCCCGGGCCCCCCCCGGAGAGAGGCCCGACCACAAAGCCCCCCCTTCGCACGTTTAACAAGGGAAAGAAACGGCCAAAACCCACGTGCATTTGAGCAAATTGGGGGAAAAACCCCCTGCAGAGTTTTTTGGGGCACCGCATAACTTAATGGGACGCACCCAAGCTTGGGCCCCCCCCCCGCCGCCGGGGAAACCCTTGAGGCTGGGAAAAACGACAGGGCCCCGGGGCGGTTTTCTTGCGGCTGGGGGGTGATTTGGGGCCCCCACCCCTGGGGGAAAGGTTTCTTTAAAGGGGCTGCGCTTGCTGCGCGATCTGTTTTGATTGCGCCAAAGCAAGAAGGTGGTGATGTTTTGGCAACACTTTGGGAAAAAGGGCACCTTTTCGGATCCATGGCCCGGAAACCTAAAATGTTTTCGGGCCCGGAGTGGGGTCCACTGGACCCCCGCAGGGGATGGCTTAAGCCCACACCAAAGGGGGTGGAATCTAAATGGGACCCGGTTTTTTACTAAGCCCGGGCCCCAAAACGGGATTGGTCTTGGGGTGTGCGGGTATCCCCCAGGTCACAAACCCCTGGCGGGGCTTGCCTGCGGGGGGCCAAGGGTCAGGTACAATTAAGCAGGCAGGCCTGGGCTGGGGCAGCAGGGGGTCGGCCCGGCGGCTCTGGTTTTGTAACCCGGGAGACAAGCCAAAGGGGGTTTAGGGGAGGGGGGGCAAATTCGTAAACCCTAAAACCCTAAACAGAAAAGTTTGGTAAAACCCGGGAAAAAGGGAAGACAGGAACCCGGGCACTTTTCACCATGGGGGAATATACCCAAAGGAAACCGGCGGAAGGGGCCCGGGAGGAAGAGGCCGGACCTAAATAAAGGGGGCAGTGCCCCAAAAAGAGCCCAAATTTCCGGCGCACTGGGCCCCTTTAAACCCAAAGAGCTGGGCCGCGCGCGGGCCTAAGGGGGGGAGCCCCCGCGCCGGGGGGCTGAGGGCAGGCTGGGGCAGGAAACGTGGGCCGGGTAAAGTGGGCGCCGGGAGGGACCCGGGGGGAAAAGGGGGACCCAAAACCCCAAAGTGGGACGGGCCCCCCGGGGGCAGGGGACGGGCGCCGTGCCGCAAACCCGGGGGCAAATGGTCGCAGGACGCCGTGACAATTTTTTAATCGCCCAAGTTTATGTTAAGTGGAGGCAAAAAATCATTGCCCAGTTCCCCCAAGTGGGTTTTTTGTGCAAAAGTTTTTTTTTCCCCCTGGTGGGTTTAAATGTTCTGGATTAGCCCCCTTCCTTTTACTGTAAAAGAAAATTCCCACAAAAGCTGTCCCATTCGGAAATGAAACAGCAGCACTTGGTATATCTGAGCTGCAATCCAAACAACAGTGCCACTACTTTAAAATCTCTACAGATGTTCCAGTAGTAGCTGCTGTACTTAATATGTTTCAACAACAGTTCCATGTTCTTGAATGTTTCTTTCATGTGTGCAGTATAGCCAACAGGTATTGAAGGATGAACATTACCATTGTGTAACAAGACAGCCTTAAGGCTTCACAATGATGAGTTAATAAAGAGACACCTCTGTTCCAGCTCATGCTCACAACCCAAAGCTGCGAACAATCCATCAATGTTGGTGCAGAAGCACAGGTTGTCAACCTGTTCAAAAAACTGCGTTAAGTCATCTTGGCAGCTTCGAAAGACAGAAACTTTTGTACCAGATGAAAGCACATAGATTTACATGATGAGAGATGTGAATTATTCATCTTCCCACCATCCCACTTTATCCCCCCTTCCTGATCTTTCTATCACTGTCAGCAGCTCTACACTTTCACCATTCCCGCAAGTCTGCTGTCTTGGGATAACCTTTGACTCCTCTTTGTCCTCAAACCACACATCCAACCCCTTGTCATCTCCCATCCTGACTACTGCAATATCCTTCGCTGCAGCCTCCCATCTAGCCCTCGTGCTCCCCTTGAAACCATCCTGAACTCTGCTGCCCATCTTATCCACCTCTCTCCTTGTTACTCCTCAGTCAATCCCTTCACTGGCTTCCCATTGCCCAGGGAATTAAATTCAAGATACTAAAGTCAAGAAAACATTTTTTATAGTTCAAATCTATAAAAAGTATGTAATAGGCTATCAAAATCTGCTTTATTTGTCTCCTATGAGGCTTTAATCCTTTTCTTCCTTCTTAAAGATAATAAACACTTTCCATTGTTAAAATCTTTTTTAAATCTCCTAATCTTTAGTGAACAGCATTTTAACTGACAAAAACCCTTAGAAGTTTCCAAAGTACACGATCCAAAAATAGATAATAATGTCCTATACAAAAGTGAATAATGATCCATTTATTTCACCATTGAAAACACATGCAAATTTTTGATGTAAATTTATCAAATAAAATTCAATCCCAGTGTCCACTCATGTATTTATCATGCATTTAATGGATGCCAGATTGTAACTGGGTCAAATACATTGTGTATTTGTACTAATGCGCTATTACAAATGTGTTTCTAATGATGTAAGTAAAGATAAATAGCTTTTTGCCCAACTGTGAAATGGACCACATTGAAATTTTTTCTTGGAGCGACATTTAATCTTCCCAGTTTTCTTTAAAAATTAGGAATTTTTAACCCTAAATGATTTAAAACTTTAAATTAAATCCCCCTTTTATTCCTACCCCATAAATATTTTTTTTAAAAAAAAATTTGGCGTAATTTTTTTCTTTTCGGGTTCCCAATTGTTTTTGCCCCTTTTTTATGACATTTACTTCCCCAATTTACTTTTTTTTGCCCCCAAATAGAATATTTTTAAATCCCCCTGAAAAGCTTCATAGTTTTTTAGATTTTACATTGGCCCACGTTTCCGGAAAATGTCAGTATACACTGACCCGTAAATCATCGGTATATGGTGGATCCTTTGGGCCCTTGTGACCGTAGATGGTGAAAATCGAGAGGTAGCCTAGGGGGCAGGACGGATAGCATTTTGCGGGTTTAGGATAAACACGGCGGGGGTACCCGTAGGCAGATACCCCACAGCCCTAGGACGTAAAAGGTTTGGTTTTCAGCGACAAGAGTTTTACAGGCAGGGTAAATGACTTTCCCAACGAAAAGGTTTGGGGCCAGTGATACGCACGGGTAACGAAATAAAATGGCCCCCAAAAAAAGTCAGAGAAGTCAAGTTGAGGACTATACATCAGCCACTATGGTCCCCATTAATGCTTTGTTGGTGGGTAGTATTACACTACTTTAAACTTTGTGAAGGGTTTTACATTTGAAAAACCTCTACTATTTTGAAAAAACTTTCTTTTAAAATTCAGTCATTTTTACTCTGCATAAACCCAAACAAAGGGCTAATTTCATTTTTCTTGGGATGACAATGCTTCATCTAAATAAAGGGGTTTACAATTAAAAAAAGGCCCTGTTGGGGACTGGGGTACCTCAAATGGATTTTAGCTTGCACTTTCTCCCGGGACCTGAACCCCTTTAGAAAACCTTTGGGATCTTTCGCAGGGGTAGAAGCTAATAACTTTGTCTTTTTTTAAAACCTCAAAAAACCGGGGCCCCCTTCAAGAAAAAAGGGGATACCTTGCCTCCATTATGATGAGCAAAATTTGTGTCAACTATTTTTTTTTTTTTTTTTTTTAAAAAAAATCGATTCGATAGTCGATATCGGAAATTTAATCAAAAACGACATCCGATAGTCGTTTAAAAATTTAATCCCCAAATGACCTTTAAAAGTCTATGGGAGGGGAAAACAACTCCTTCTTTCCCTTACACCCAAACGGGGGTGGAAAGTTTAAAAATTTTACATCCCCCAAACAGAAAACTGGATATTGTGCTACATCTTAAAGAAGGGACAATTGGGCCCAACCGAGTTACAAAAAAAAAAACTGAAAAGACTTTTTTTTTCACAATCCCTGTCTTTGTACCAAAAGCATGCCCCTTTTAAACCCAGGGCATGACCCCCCAAATTTAAAAAGTGCCGAAGGCAGTTTTTTTAAACCCATCTTTTTTAATTTGAACTGGCATTGACTATCCATATCCCGGAGCTGCATGCCGTTGCATTAACCAATAAAGAAAAAGGTTTTGGCCGACGCTGTTCGTTACTGAGATTCACAAGGCACCAACCCCGCGGAAAGACAGGCCCGACGGTCCTGCAACCAAAAATCCGGCCCTGGGTTGCGTGTTGTCGCCGGAGCCAAATGGAAGGGGCACCTTTTTCTTTACCTCTACCTCCATGTCCTACACCCCCCTTTGCTCGTTTTTCCACCTGTATTTCGTCCCTGTTCAGGGAAAAATAAAAAAATTTAAAAAAAGGTATGGAAGAGTTCTTTAAAAGTCTCTTATTTAAAGAAGGCCCAAAACACAGCTATTCTTAAAACCCTTAATTTTTAAAGGGAAAAAAAAATTAGGGAAAAAGAATTGTTTTTATCGAATACCTTAGAAATGCTTTTTGGTGGAAGAACCGTAAGAACCAAACAAAAAATGGTTTTTCCCCCTTTAGTCCCGGGATTTACAACTTTCCCATTTGGGCTAGAAATTTAAAGTTTTCAACAAATTTTCAAAAAAGTGCCTTTCCGCCAAAATGAGATTCAATTTACGCAAAAAAACATTCAAAGTTTACTCGGGTGAAAATGTCCTTTTTTAAGGGAGCAATGACAAAAAGGAAAAGTTATTTGAAAATTTTTTTTATCAAAATTGGCCCTAAACGTGGCTTTTTTGAAAAAAAAAACTGGGGCCGCCCCCATGTGCAATACACTTTTTTAAAAGTTTATGGATTTAAAAAATTAAAGGGGGTTTTTTGCACCCATGAAATACACCAACAGTTTTCTAAAAAAATTTTTGTATCCAAAATTTTAAATAAAAAGGGTGGCTTTGAAAAAAAACTGGGCCGCCAGGCAAAAACGCTATTTAAAAGTTTTACGGATAACAAAAGGTGTTTTTTGCACCCAAAGAAAATACCCCCCCCAGTTTTCTACAAAATTTTTTGTATCCAAAATTTTTAAATACAAAGGGGGGCTGTTTTAAAAAAAAATGAGCCGCACCCCGTGCAATAAGCTATTTTTAAAAGTTTCACGGATGAGAAAAATTTCGTTTTTTTCAGCAAGGACACCCAGAAAAACAGAAAAGGGAATAAAATTTTAAATAATTTTCTGGGGGAAAACAAAATATTTGGCCCTAAAACGTTTTTGGCAAAGGAAAAATTTTTAAAAAAAACCCTTTGGGAAAATGGCCAAAAACCCCAAAGTGCAAAAACAGTATTTAAAAGTTTACAAAAAAAGGGTTTTTAAAAAAAAGGAAATTTTGCCTTTTCCCCTTTTTTGGGCCCTTTTCCCCTTTAAAAAAGGAAAAAAAGGGTTTTTTAAAAAAATAACCCCCGTTTTGAAAAATTTTCTGTATCCCCAAAATTGGGGGTTTAAAAAATACCCCCTTAAAATTCTATTTGAAAAAAAACTGGGGGAAAAGTTTCAAAAAATAAAAGGGTAAACCAAAAAAAAATTTTCGCAAAAAAACCTTTTTTTGGGTAAAAAGGAAAAAATTTTTTTGACTTTTGGGGAAAAAGTGGTTTTTAAAAAAAATGGGCCCAAATTTTAATGCAAAGGGGGTGGGTTCCCAATGCTGGGGTTTTTGGGGCTGGGGTCAAAAATTGCACCCCCCCTTTCCAAAGCCCGTCTGTCTGTCCCCCCCCCCAACCCCCCCCAACCCGCGCGAAATGGGCAGTCGATGCTTCTTTAAAAGTCTATGTCTAAATAAAATTTAAAAAATGAAATTCTCTTTTAATTTTACCTATTTTTCAATGTTCACAGGTAAAAAAAAAATAGTTGTCTGAAAAAAAATTTTTGATAAGAAAATGTGTCTCCTGAATTTTTCAAAAAAGTGGGGGTGTTTTTGGTGTTTGGGCACGCAGCAGACTTTTTGCTCTAATGGGTTTGAACTGAAAGACTGATGCTGGGAAAAAAACGCTGGGCTATGCCAAAAGAGGTTTTGTTATTTTTTTTTAAAAATGACAAAACCCTACAAAAAACAATGACCTCGCACCCAGCTTACCCTGCCCCCTAAAGCTTAAGCTGATTTGCTGGGCCCCAAAAATGAAGGAAAAAGCTGGAAAAAGGCGCCCAATTAATTTTGAAAATTGGAAAAACGTGGACGGTTTCCCCAAAAAGGGGTTTCCTTTCTTTAATGCCCCCTTCTTGAAATAAATTTTATTGGCCCGAAAATCCCCCAAAAACCGTTTAAGGAATTACAAGGGGAAGTTGTCAACGATGTGTTAAAATTTAAAATGAATAAAAATTAAAGGGGGGGAACGAAAAAAAAAAAATTAATTCAAAAAAACCCTGTTTTATTTCTTTTTTTTCGTTATCCAAGGATAAATAGTTGGGTGAAACGAAAATAAAAAAAAAAACATGATTTGTTTGATGTAATTTTTTTTCTTCGTTACCCCCATATTATTATTCATTTTATATACACATCGGGACAATTCTGTAGTCTTATCTTTTTGATTTCGGCCATGTACAGTTTTATTTCAGATTGCATTAAAAACCCCCATGGGGCGTCCCCGTCTCCCTTTGGGCCCAAAATAACCGCCCCTTTTTTAACTTAGCAATCACAGAGCTGCTGGAATTTCTTTTCCCCCATGAATTTTGAGAAAGTAGCTCGCGCTTGATTGGCTAAGCTAACGAGCCCCCGCTACTCAAAAAATCAGCTCTTTTCTGCCTTTTTACTGTATTTTGAAATGTCCCCCCTTGGGGAATATATTGGTAAATTTTTTTCTCCATAGGTTATTGGGCCCCTGTCGCTCCTTTCTGTTTGGTCATTTCCTCCATAGGAATAAGGGGCCACTGTGCTCCTATTCTGTTTGGGGCTGGTTTATCCCCGACCAATCAAAAGAGCTTAAAAAATTTTGAATTACTGTTTTCCCCGCGATTCTTTTATTGAAATTTTCCCTATGTAGCCCCGGTCTGGGCGAAAAACGGTTGTTCGGGATTTAAGATTTATTTTTACAGAATTTTTTTAGTCTTTATCTGACAATGTTTTCCCTTAAAAAAAATATTTTTTTATCAATATTTTTTTCATGCCGCCGCGCTGAGCCCCGAATTTCTGTGCGCCATCTCCCATAGATACAAGGGGGGAAAAGTAGCTCGCGCTCTGATTGGCTGGAAGCCAAGCCCCCGCTAGCTACCCAATCAGCTCTTTTCTGTCTTTTTACTTTTTTTGAACTGTCCCCCCTTTGATTTGATTGATCTATATTTCTCCATATTTATAATGGGACACTGTCGCCCTATCTGATTGGGTCAAAACTTTCCCCAAAGGGTTTTAAGGGGTCTTTGTCGCTCCTTTTCTGATTGGCGGGTTTTCTGCGACAATGAAAAGGGGCCTTAAAAATTTTAAATTACGTATTCCCCGGCAATTCCTTATTGCAATTCCCCTATTACCCCCCCGGGTCTCGGCGACAAAGCGTTTTTTGGGTTTTTATTATTTTTTTAAAAAAGGTTTCAGCGCTTTATCTGATATGTTTTAACTTAATAAAAAATTTTTTTTTTTAGTATACTCCATGCCACGGGTGGGGCCGAGTTGCATCCCCCAAATTTTCCCCCATAGACTACAATGGGAGAAGTAGCTCGCGCTTGATTGGTGGAAAAGCAACCCACCAAAGCTAACCAATCAGCTCATTTGCATTTTTACTGTATTTTGAACTGCCCCGCCTTTGATTCCGTTTGGGTCAAAGTTCTCCATGGGTTTAATGGGTCTTTTCGCTCCTATTCTGATTGGCGAGCTAGCCAAGCCCCCCTAGTCAACCAATGCTTTTTTCTAAAATTTTTTCTGTATTTTGAATGTCCCCCTTGGATTCTGATTGGTCAATAGTTCTCCCATAGTTTTAATGGGTTCATTTCGCCTCCTTTCTGATTGGGCCCCGGGCCCGAAATGAAATAGCTTCAGAATTTGAATTACTGTTTTTTCCCGCTATTTCCTATTCCTAATTCTTGAATTAGGATTTTGGGAAAAAGTGATTTTGTTTTATGTATTTTTTATTTTAAGGGTTTTTCATCTTTTTCTGAGAATTTTTAACGCTTTATAAAGGCTTTTTTTGATTCATATCCGCAAACCCAATGTAAGGATTTCTCGTGTTTTCCAGCCTTCCGCATCGGAACAGATTTTCGGCGCAGACCCCCCAGGCCTAAACCCGCACTGCGCCCATGTCCCCCCACGTGCCCCCCACACTGGCGGACCCAGGGGAAATTTTCCCCCCATTATGAGTGCACCCCCTCGGACCCGGGGAATCTTTGGGCAGCGCCGCACTGCGCCAAAATCCCGCACTGCGCCCAACACCTGGCGAGGCGCGGCGGACTTTACAATTGAATTATGAGCGCGCCCGGCCCCGCTAAAACAGGCGGCAGAAATTCGCGGAAAAAAAAATATGGAAAGCGCGCCCCCCCCGGCGAGCTTCATACTGTCTCCCCTAGCGGGGAAGGCCAGAAGGTCAGGGCAGGCAGCAAAGGTTCGTGGTCATGGGTGCGCAAAAGGGACTGGTTACACGGAGAAGGCCCAAAAAGGAATTTTAGAAGGTTCTTTGCATAGGTACAGGGCCCATGGGACCGCAAAAGGTAGTTGGAGGTTTGGGGCCAATATTAGGGGCAGCGCGGCAAAAACATTACCGGACACTGGCCCCCTTTAAAACTTTAAAGGCCACGTGCGCGGCCTAAAGGGGGGGGATGGGCCCGGGAGCCGACGGGGCGCAAGGGAAAAGGGCGGGTGCGTAAGTGATGCGCTCAGGGGAACGGTGTGCCCGCCGCCCGGGATGCGGACCCGGCGCCCCTCGTCCCGGGGCAGGGGACCCGGGGGAGGGAAGGGTTGGGGGCCCGGGTGACCCGTGACACAGTAACAGACGATATAACATAGAGTATAAAAGCATTTCCTATTTTCTCATAGATTGCCTGTAGGGGTCTGTGTTAAAAGGAGTGTGTCACCATTTCTGAAAGGGCTCAGAGCCCCATTTATAAATGCCCACAATTTGCTACAGCGCTTCCTTTCCTATTTGGTCAAGAAGCATGACACAATCAGGACAACAGCACTTCAAAAAGCAGTTTTGGTTGTGTGGGGCATGGGTTCGGGCTGCGGCACAACTCGTGACAGTACCCCCCCCCCCCCCACCCTTCGGCCTCCCCCCCCTCTGGGCCCGGAGGAAACCCCTGAAGTAGTTTGGTTCATAATGTTGTCCCCCCGGGGCCCCTGATCTTTCTTTTTGGCCAAACCCCTTCCATCGATAAGGAAATAACCTTCCCCTGGTTTTCTTCATGGCCAAAATTTCCTTTCTGCGAAGAATTGAATTATCACCGTCGGGGAGGGGGGGCCCCTCTTTGCGAAAACCTTTTTAAAAAAAAACCGTTTTAGCAGCGAGACTTGAAAGGGGATTCGGGATCCTCATAGTGGGGGGGAGCGGGGCTTTAGGCCAAGGGTTAATTCTTTTTAGGACCACAAATGGACCAAGGAAAAGGGGGCCCCAAATTGTAGTAGAAAATTTTTAAACGTACATATTTTGAAGAAAGACAAATTTGTCCCCCGGAGCAAAAGACGGGAAGGTCTCCCTATTCTTGTCTGCCTTATTCTTCATTAGAGGGAGGCCCGACGAGAGAATGCAACGTGTCCTTTTCCAAAAGGCCTTTGATCCCGGGGCCACATGTCCCGGCAGGAACGTTGAAGACATGACAGGGGAGGGGAGGGCGGGGGGTATTGTCCATACACCCCAAGAAGGGTGAGGCACCCTCGACTCGGAATCCAGGGAAATTTTATGAAAATTCGCCCAGGACAGCAAGCTGGACCATCGTCCCGTCAAGCCGATACAAAATGGCATGGTAATTTCCCAGGATCTGGTTGACCCCTTTTCCCCCTGCCCCTTGATTTAGGATGGGGCGAGGAAAATCAAAATTTTCCCTTTAACTGGGGACAGGGGAAGCCAAATCGGGGCACGAACTGTACTCCCGATCCAAAACAACGTGTGGGAAGACCCTGCAGGGGAAAGATATGTTGAAAAAACAAAGTGCGGGTGGGACAGAGGGCAACCCAGGTAGAGGGACAAAATGTGACATTTTTGAGAAAGGTCCGTGAGCCCATATGACCATATTGCCGGGAGAAGGAGGAAGATCCCTTAAAATCCATGGGTTATGAGACCCTGGCCGGGGCCGGAATGGGCAATGGCAGGGGTAGCCCCGGGGTTTTGAGATCCTGTTTGGAGACAAGCGGACATGACTTGACAAAGTCTTTGACATCCCTTTACTAGCTCAGGGCCCCCGTGTACGGGCTATAAGGGCCGTCTTCCCTATCCCGATGG
>JAODAL010051431.1:0-26678 GCA_025379985.1 Phyllomedusa bahiana
AGGGACTACTATACATTGTATAAAAGTGTCATATCTACAGTGTTGTCCCATGGGTTTCACCATGGTTTCCCCTATATAACACCCCCATTAGGTAGGGAGGTTTATAACCCCTCCCAATCCCCCCCCCCCCGGGAAAGGGTAGGAAAAGATGGGGTGCGAAAAGAAATATTGTAAAATGTTCGTGTGTGGCAAATTCTGCATAGACGAGTTGTGGAAAAGTCATCATGGTGGTCTGGTTCAGATGGAAATGAAAAAGAAGGAAAGTGAATGACTCCCATCAGAGAAATGTCACATGAGACACGTATAACTGCATTAATCATTCAAATCTGCAGAGCGGCTGAATACAACTGGTTTTTCTATTTGGTCACTGTATGGTGGTAATACATGTCTTCATAGCTTGCGTACAATATATCACTTTGGGGTTGGTTGCATTTGGTCATGGTCTGCAGTAATATTTGGTCCTTAAGTAGTAATATTTTTGTGTCTTGGTATTGTGGGTTCTTTATTACTAAAAATAATATTCATGGTATATTTGTTCCATGTATAGGTGTGTTATTTGGGTAACTAAATTTATTTAAATTTAACACTGTCATACAATTGAGCACTTTTGAAAAATAAATTTGTCACATTGTTTCATTGTGCATGACTGCTGAAGTATGGACTGGAGCTAATTGGAATACCAAAAAAATTAGTGACAAAACATAAGTTTTTTTTCTCTGTAAGAATACATGCTGCAATATACGATGAGGTGTAAAAAATGCTTTGTGAACCCAACCCTACTGAGCAAAACATGACACAGAATGCCCGACCCCCAGATCTTTTAGGACCCTAGCAACGCCCTTGCGGCTTACATTTGAAAGCTGGGCCCAAAAAAGGATGCGAAAGGTTCACCTCGAGCCAAGCCTAGTTATATATACGGTGCTCCGGAGATTTGCCAACTCTCAACCCTTTTGGTGGTCCAGGAGGACTCCCATTTTTGGTGGAGTATCCTGGATATTCCAGGGAATTTTAGCAAGCTACCAAATGTTCCTGATTTTACTGATACAACAGCAATTTCTCTTCATTGTTTTTTCAGCTTTCCTATTTTTTACACAATGCCTTTTGTCCTTGGGAAACCTAAAAATTTTCGCTCCTCTGTAGTTTTATTCTACGTAAAAGTGAACAGAACATGTACTTGTCTCAGATCACCGCTTAGTCACCTCATGTCGTGTCTGCTACTTTTATCCTGGAAATGTGATGTGAATATGAGGGAGTCGTGTTTCTCTGTATGTGTTGCTGAATGAGATTTGTTACTTTTTAAAATTCCCTCTTTACTGACAGACAGAAGAATGGTGGCCAATAAAATAAGGTATTAATTAAGGCGTGCAATTCCATCACATTTAAAAAGGGAGGGCTCAAAACTAAAAACAGATGGCGCAAAAAAACCCTCCTGGCTGTTTTAAATACAACAAACCCATTATTAGGATATTACAATAATTATTACAATGGAACTATTAGACAGTCAACATAGGTTTTACTAGCCTACTGCACCAAGTATTCCTTAAAGGGCATTTTCACTCTTCTCAAAAGTGCCCTAAAGGCTATATACTGCAAAAAGGTACCAGTAGACATAAATCCTTAAGACATCCTGTTCTCAAGAGCTATATACCTGAAAGCTATAGACGTTATCCCAAAAAGAAAGATAGTTCAAAACATGAGACTTACTCTTCTCAAAAGTGCCCTAAAGGCTATGTACTGCAAAAAGTTACCAGTAGACATAAATCCTTAAGACGTCCTGTTCTCAAAAGTATCATAAGAGCTATAAATACAAAAAATCACAAGTAGACATAAATCCTTAAAGGCATTTTCTTCTCAAAAGTCCCCTAAAAGCAATAAACCCCAAAAAGTTACCAGTTAACATAAATCCTTGAGAATTCCTATTTTGAAAATAAAATCTGAATGCTAAACTACCCCCAAAAAGTCACACGTAGACATAAATCCTTGGGACTTCCTCTTCTCTAAAGTACCCTAAAGGCATTTCCCCAAAAAAGTTACCATTTAAAGTAAATCATTGGACTTCTTCTTTTGAAGTGATAAAAACTATTTCAGGCTTTTTTTGAGGTAAATTTGTTTTTTAGGAAAGTTGATAAGGGCCGGTTTCACCAGGGTGTGTCATCTACTTTTTTCCTATATTCCTAGATAACAAATCTACCACATTACATACAATGTGCATTTAATATTTTAAAAGGTTTGTCTGCTGGTTGAGGAAGATGGAAAGCCTGAACTTAAATTGGAGAGTAAAACCACCAAATACACCACTACGCTCGTGCTCCACACGATCCAACTCATCATCACATAATCCATCACCGACACATTCATTGGCCTCTGCTTGCATGTATGATATGTGACTGCTGAGGGCCCGTATTTACTGCACAACACAACGAAATGTATATCAGAAAAACATTCCCCGCATCCGCCATTCCCAAATATACACAAAAAAAATGCTGGGCCCCCTGCCCTTTTTCGCTCCCGCCTAGACACTCAACACCTTCTCTGTGGCCTCCCAGCTAAACACCCTCGCTCCCCTCCAATCCATCCCTTTAAATCGCTGCCCGTCTTTCCACCTCTTCCTCGCTACTCCTCTGCCCTCCCCCCTGCCAACCCTTCACGGCTTCCCATTGCCCAGCAATTCATTTTAATTTCTAACCATGACCTACAAGGCTCTCCATGACCTCTCCCCTCCATACATCTCTGCCCCAATTTCCAAATATCTCCCCTCACGCAATCTCCGCTCCTCACAGGACCTTCCCTCTGCTCTCCCCGAAACAGCTCCTCACACAACCGTCTCCAACACTTCTCCCGTGCTTCACCAACACTCTGGAACTCACTGCCCGAACACATCAGACTCTCCCTCCACTTTCCCCCAGCTTCAAAAGCAACCTGAAAAACCCATTTCTTCAGGGTTGCCTATAACCTTCACTAAACTTGTCACTACCCTTTCCTCCACAGACATGTCTGCCCCTCACCTCCTGTCTCTTTCCCCCTCCTTGTAGATTGAAAGCCCTCGCGGGAAGGGTCCTCTCTCCCTCTGTCGTGCCAATTGTCATTAATCACTTATCATTGTACTCATTTGACTTATGTTATGTATGTAACCCCCTCGAATGTACAGCGCCCTGGAATCAATGGCGCTTTAAAATAAATAATAATAATAATAATATCATCTGTAGAAAACACCAGAGAAGCGTCGCTGGTCGCATGGCGGTGGCTTCACAAATGATTTAGGGTTTTGTTTTTATTTCTTACCCCTCAAGATCATAAAAAAAATTAATTGAAAATCATGGACAATCCAATAAAGGATTAAATCCTCTTTAACCCATTGGAGATGCTGACAATTTTAGTTTTTTAATTTTAATTTTCTTCCTCCTTGCCTCATAAGAGCCATAAACTCAGGGCTTATTTTTTGCAGGATGAGTAGCAAATTGTAATGGCAATATTGAGTAACCAAAGAAATTATTTGTGAGGGTTTGGAATAAAAAAAAATCCCCGTTCTGCTAAGTTTTTTTGGGGGTTTTCCCTTTTTTTTTTTTTTTTTTTCTAATTCAAACACTTTTTTTTAAAACAATTGAAAGAAAGAAAGTACGAGTCACTTATGCAGCAAATCAACAGAATACATTTAATCAGCATAGAAAAGGGAGGGGAAACAGAGAAAAAAATTTTTCCCCTTTGCCCCCTAACCCAACCCGTGAGCAGAGGCAGATACAGTTGATAGGCTGAAACTTTTGCAAATTTTTATTTTTTCCCTGGGCAACATACAAAAGTAAGGGTTGGCTTTTAAAACTTCCAGGGAAAGTCCTGTCGCCATGAAGACAAATAGGGACCTCTTAAAAGAACCCCTTAGGAAAGCGGAAAGAGAAAATAAAAAGGGGTAAAAGAAATGGGGACACCAAACAAACCCAAAAAAAAAAAAAAAAAGAACCGGTCCAGAACTGCTGGTTTGGCGGGCACACCGCCCCCCAAACTTGAGTAAAAAAAAGAGTTTTACAAAAAGGACCATTCCAACCCCCCCACTCATTCTTCGCTACCTCAGGGTGGCTCCCCCCCCCACCCTGTGGACTAGTTCCCCCTGGGAAAAGGGGACAGTAACGGTCCATCCGAAAAAGGGAAACCCCCAAACCCCCCCAAAACACTTAGAAATCGACTATACCCATAAAGGAGAATCAATTTTAACCCCCTCCAAAAAGGTTTAAAAGAAAAATGGCCCTCCCGATCCATCCAAATATATTTGGGGCCTGGCAGTAAAACCCCAGAGCCCCTGGGGTTTGAGTTTTTTGGCACGGATCAGGGACTCCCAGATTGATTTAAGAAAAGCGACGGGTAAAGGGATATCGAACGGGAAACACCAGTGCGGGCCACCCCCGGAGGTTTGATTCCCTTAAAAATTTTGAATTTGAGCTCAAAACCCTTTCAGCCCAAAAAGGGTTTGTAAAAGGGGGCCCGCTCCACCAAAACATGGGTCTGGAAACCTCCCCCTTTTCCACATCTCCACAACTGCGGGGAATGGACGGGAAAAGGGGTTTAAAGAAGCCTGGAAAACCCGGTACCACTTTTTTACTATTTTATGGGTTTGAGCTGGGGGCCCTGGCAGACCCGAGGACTGGGGCCCGGCTGAAAGCTTTGGACCATATTTCCTCCAGAGAACGGTCCCAAAATTTCCTTCCCCCCAACTTGCTAAAAAGGCAGCTTGTCACAGTTTTCCGAGAATGAAAAAAACCTAAACAGGCCTGAGAAGCCCTTTCTGAGTATCAAACCCGGGGGCACCAAAAGCTAAAAGGTGGGTGCGGGGCAAGAATCTCAAATGTTCGCTTCCACCCTGGGCATATAGACTTTTCAGCTGAATATTTAGTGAAGCCTTGAAAAACTCGGGGGTTCCCTTGGGGTTTCCCCAAACCAAAGGGTGTCAAAATCCCTCAGTGTTCCAGTCTAAAAGGGACCCGGGCCCAAGAGTCGGCCAACGGGTCCAACCCAGTAACCAGCCAATCCCCGGTATGAGAAAACTGGGAACATCGGGGATTACCAAGCAATGGGGTACGGGGGCCGCCTATGAAAAACCCAGACCCTTTCCTGGGGGCCCAATGACCGTACGTTAGGACAGTATCTGCGAAATTAAAAGGGGACCGAGCTACCAAACCCCCAAGTAAAAAATGAACGGGTAGCCATGGCAGAGCGCAGTGGGGGGGCCCCCATATACCAGGTCCCCAGTCTCACCCAATTTTTGGGAAAGGGCGCCCCCTTGAAAGTGTTTTTGGATTCTCACGGGCCCACCGCACCCAAAATAATGGGGTTTTGAAACCCGGGGCAATGAGAGTCCTCCCCTTTTAGGCCTAAAAGGGGTAGCCCTCTCCCTATTCTAGTTTACCCCTTGCCCATACAAATCGGGGAATCCATTTTTCCGAGTTTTTTTAAAAAAAGGGACCTGGGAGAAGGAGGGGAAATTTCCCCGGAACGGGGTACAACAGCTTGGGCAGGGTTTTTCATTTTTCGGGAATTTATGCGCCCAATCCTTTAAGAAGCCCTTTTTTTCCCTTTTTTAATTTTTTTCCTGCTTAATCCTGGACAGGGGGGGAGCAAAATTAAGATCAAAAATTTTTTATCAGGATTTGAAAGGGAAGTAACCCCCCAAGAAACTTGAAAAAAGATTCCCCCCCAGGAAAATGGGGAAGGATTCCTAAACAAGTTCAGGTGGGGTTTGGGGATATTAAACCCCCACAGCGGGGGTTTCTTTGAAAAGTTTATCTTGTGGTTCGTTTTAGGCTTTATTCGTCTAATATCCCATTCCCCCTGGGAAGGGAGGAAGGGGGGCCCCCCCAGGTCAGGGGGTAAGCCCGTCGGCAAAAGCCAGAATTTAAAACTGATGCTCAGGGAACCCCGGGTTTTCCCCTAAACCCAAAGGATCTTTCCGGAGGGGCCCTCAGCAGATGCCCCCATGGCCAAAAAATACGGGAAAAAGGGGACAGGGGAAACCTGTCTGGTCCCATTTCCGATTGCAGGGGAGGGACAAAACTCCATTTGGATCCTAACTTGAGCCTGGGGGTTAAGTAAATAAGGCCATTACTCCCCCTCCCGCATAATGGACCCAGTCCCAATGACTCCAACACTCCCCCCCAAGAAGGGCCTTTGCCACTCTTTCAAAGGCCTTCCCCGCGTTCCAGGGACGGGGAAAGGGGCAGGGGTTTTTTCTAAAGGGCGAACCTGGTGAACGGGGAAAAACGTTTTAAGGGGTTTTTTCCCCCCGCCCCCCTGGTAAACACAAATCCCCCCCTGGCCCGGGGTAAAATTGGGGAAAAAGGGAAAAAGGGTTAAATTTTTGACGCCGGGAACTTGGGGCGAAAATCAACGCATCTGTATTAATAAGTAAAAAAGGGGGCCGATAGTTCTGGCACTAAAGATGGACCCTTTTTCCTTCCTTTGGAACCCACCAAAAAATTTTAAAGGCCCCAGAAATGCCGGATAAAAGGGGGGAATCCCCGGGACCCCCTTTTTAAATCCCCGGGAGGGGGGGTTGAGATAAATCTGACAAGAGGTTTTTAAAAAAAAAAGGGCCGATACCCCGTCCGGCCCGGGGCCCTTACCAGGGGGGGGGAGAGATTTAAGGGCAGCCCCCAATTCCTCCGGGGGAAAAGGGCCCTCCAGGGAAGCGGGGGAAAACCCGGGGAAAGTGGAGGGAGAGTTTTTTTTAAAACAAAAGTACTCCCCGGATTTGACGCCCCCTGCGCCTTCGCTGAAGGAAAGGTTTTGGGACTGAGTATAAATCCGGGAAAGACCTTAAAAATATCCTCGGGGAAATACACCCCGACCCCCCCGGTCCCTAAATGGGGGGTGAAAAAATAGGGCACCCTCTCTTGCCCCTTTGGCCAAGAATTTGGGCCCGGGGTTTTGTTACACCAAGAATAGAAAAAAGCTGGGGGCATAGTTGCCCTATATCTTTTATCCCCGTTTTTTCCCCATAAGCTGGGGGTTCATTTTTCCGCGTCGGGATCACTGATCTCAACCCCCGCCCCCCGGGCCCGATGTCTTATGGGCGCCCCAGTGAAAGCTAAGCGCGTCAAAAAGGGGCCTGCATTTTAAGGGGGCCGCCCCCCTCTTGGGGCGTGCCCCGTCCCCATAATGGAAAGGGCCCTTAGAGTGAATTTCACGCCTCCCTTTGAAATCTGTGGGAGGGGGGGTTCACCCTGCTGTACCGATACAAAAGGGGGTTCGTCAGCATTCCCGAACCTGGGGCCCGGGGAACCCCGACAGAAGTGATTCATTATTTTCCCACGAAAAACCCTTTTTCTGGTTTTAAGGGGGAAATAAAAATTCACAATGGACGGGGGCGTGGCCCCGAATGGAGGATGCTCCCCCCACCGAGGCCAAAACCCAAACCCAACAAAGGGAGGAAAGGGTTGCGGGAGGATAAAAAACAATACGGGTGAAAAAAAATTTTGGGGGGGGAAAGGGAGAAAAAGGTGCCCGCCCCGTTTCCTGGGGTGCAGCGCCTCCAGACCCCTCCCCAGCTGCATTTTCAGGGGGTAGTTTTTTCACCCTATTAAGCAAAGGTGAGGTATCGATGAACGCCCTGATAAAGGTGTCCATTAACGGGTTTTGGGGGCCAAATTTAAATCCCCCCCCCCCCAGTTAACGACCTCGGGAAAGGGGAGTAAACCCCCAAACTTTGGGGGAAGGAATTGGCCAATTTTTTTTTTTAAAAAAAGGGGGGCCCAGGGGTTTTTTTAAAAAAACCCCCTTTTTGGGGGGTTTTAAAACCCCCCCTTTTTTGGGGGGGGAAAAACCCCCCCCCTTTTTTTTTTTTTGGGGGGGAAAAAAAAATTTTTTGGGGAAAAAAAGGGGGGGGGGGGGGGCCCAAAAAAATTTTTTTTTTGGGGGGGGGAAAAATTTTTTTTTTAAAAAAAATTTTCTTAAAACGGGGAAAAGAAAAAAATTTTTTTTTTAAAAAAAAAATCCCCCCGGGGGCCCCGGGGGGCCCCCCACGGCCCCAAAAAAGAAAAAAAAAAAAAACCTTTTTTAAAAAAAAAAAAAATTTTTCAAACCCAAAAAAAACGCCCCCCCAAAAAAATTTTTAAAAAAAAATTTCCCCCCCCCCCCCCGGGGAAAAAAAAAGGGGAAAGGGAAAAAGCCCCGGGGAAAAACCGGGGCCCCCCCAAAAAAACCCCAAAAGGGCCCCCCCCCCCCCCCCCCCCCAAAAAAAAGGGGGGGCCCCCCCCCCCAAAAAAAAAAGGGGGGGGGGGGGGGGGGGAAGGGAAAAGGGGGAAAAAAAAAAAAAAAAAAAAAAAAAAAAAAAAAAAAAAAACCCGGGACAAAAACAAAGGGGGGGGGGGGGGGGGGGCGGGGGAAAAAAAAAAAGGGGGGGGGGGGGGGGGGGGGGGGGGGGGGGGGGGTCTTTTTTTTTTTTTTTTGGGTTTTTTTTGGGGGGGGGGGGGTTTTTTTTTTTTTTTTTTTTGGGGGGGGGGGGGGGGGGGGGGGGGGGGGGGGGTGGGGTTGGGGCAGGGGGGGGGTGGGGGGGGGGGGGGGGGGGTTTTGGGGGGGGGGGGGGGGGGGGGGGGGGGTTTTTTTGGGGGGGGGGGGGGGGGGGGGGTTTTTTTTTTTTTTTTGGGGGGGGGGGGTTTTTTTTTTGGGGGGGGGGGGGTTTTTTTTTGGGTTTTTTGTTTTTTTTTTTTTTTTTTTGGGGGTGGTTTTTTTTTTTTGTTTTTTGTGTTTTTTTTTTTTGGGGGGGGGGTTTTTTTTTTTTTGGTGGTTTTTTTTGTTTTTAAATTTTTTTTTTTGGGGGTTTTTTTTTTTTTTTTTTTTTTTGGGGGGGGTTTTTTTTTTTTTTTTTTTTTTTGGGGGGGGGTTTTTCTTTTTTTTTTTTTTTTGTTTGGGGGTTTTGGGTTTTTTTTTTGGGGGTTTTTTTGGGTTTTTTTTTGGGTTTGGGTTTTTTTTTTTTTTTTGGGGGGTTTTTTTTTGGGGGGGTTTTTTTGGGGGTTTTTTTTTTTTTTTTTTTTTTTTTTTTTTGGTTTTTTTTTTTTTTTTTTTTTGGGGGGGTTGGGTTTTTTGTTGTTTTTTTTTTTTTTTCTTTTTTGGGTTTTTTTTTTTTTTTTTTTTTTTTTAAAAAAAAAGGGAAAAAAAATTTTTTTTTTTTGGGGCCCCCCCTTTTTTGCCCCCCTTAAAATTTAAAAGAAATTTAAATCAATCAAAAACCCCCGGGCCCATTGCCCCCTAGAAAAGAAACCCCAAAAGTAAAACTCCGAAAAAAACAAAACAAAAAGTTACCGAAACTTTAACCTTCCAAAAAAATCCCCAACCAACTCCCCCCCTTACTCAAATGTCACTTCCCACACCCGAATCCTTTTCAAAACTGCACCAGATTCCGGAAACCTTATTTCCTCCAGCTAGGCCCGGGCCGGGGGAAACCAAGTAAAGCCAAATCCCAAACACCCCATTCTCCAAACCAACAAAGGTGGGGGTCCCCACCTGCGGAAGGGGGAAACCGCCCCAAGCCTAAACAATTTTAAGAAAAAAGGGGAAAAAACCCCCCCCCCACCACTAAATTTTTTCTTAAACCCCCAATACCTTAACCCCGCTCTCAAAAGCGCAGCGGCGCCTTTACAGATCCGGAAACAAGGGCCAAAAGAGACCCCTCAAACTCCCTTTTCAATCCCTCAATCGACCTTGCGGGGATGAGCTCCTCTTTTGGGTTTGAAAAAAAGGGGGAAACTGCAGAAAAAAATCCCGGGGCGATTTTTGGGGCAGGCTCTGCGGAACCCCCCCCCCCCTAGCGCCCCTTTTGAGCTCCCGTCAAAATCTAGTAAAGGTTTTTTTCGGGGGGCCCAAAAATGAAGTTTAACAATCGTTAAGGGGAGGTTGGTTCGCCCGCTTGACAGATTTTTGGCAAACCACAGGCCTAACAATTTTTAAAGGCGCCTGCGATTTTTCCCAATCCCTCCCTGTGTGAGGGAAGTTGAAGATGTTTTTAGATTGGGCCCGATAAGGAAGATTGGAGAGAAATATTTAAGCGGGTCGTTTTCAAGTTTGGGTGGGACTCGAGGGTTTTAAATCTTTCCACGTTTGGGTTTTGGGCCGGACGAGGTTCCCGTCTCCCCGGATTTTTTTGCATAACTCGTGCCAGGGGCTGTAAATCTTGTTTTTTAAAGGGCAAAAAGAAAGAAGGGCCCCCAGCTCGGATGGCCCTTCCCGGGACAATGCGCAGCGCCTAGGGGGTAGAAGACTTGGGGCTGGGGGGGCAAAGGGCCAGGGGCCCCCCAGGAGAAGAAAGATCGGGAAAAATTGGTTAGCGCCCGGCGGTGGGGGCTGTTTCCCCAGGTTACGACTGGACGGGTTTCCCACGTCGCCTGGGACCCCTGTTGGGGGGTCGGGGTTTGGGGAAAAGGGACAACTAGGGGAAACCCCAAAGGGGTCCCGGGGGGCAGGGGGGGGGCCCGGGTATATCCAGGAGCTAGAGGGGTAAACTGCAAGCCAGCATTTTTTTCCCCCATAGCCCCGCCCCCGGGGCCCCCAAACCACGTCGGGCCCAATCCATCGTTTGCCCCGCCCCCATAAAACCCCCCGTGGAAGAGGCTAAAATAGCGATGGTAGAGTTTCCCTATTAGCCGGCACTGGGGTCTCCTGGCCAGTGTGAGCTGTAGGCCCCCCCGGAGGGGGAAGTCCCCCCACGCTGGCCCCCCACAGACCCCCCCTGTGGCAGGTGTTAGGCGAGGTCCCCCGGGGATGCGCTCGTCCCCCGGGGAAAAGGTTGGGGGGGGGGGCTGAGGCGGGGGGGTTTCCTTTTTTATATGTTTTCTAAAAGGGAAAAAAATCACAGTTATTTTTATTTAATGGGTTTAATTTTTAATTTTTTTTTTAAATACTTTTTTCTTTGTACCCTTAGATCGGGTGCAGCCGAACACAGCCAGTAAACCCCCCTATGAGAAGTAGCCCCTGGGGCCCCTCCTAGAATGAGCGAGCAGTAAAAGTCTATTCGATTAGAACCGAATTTAAAGGGGTTGTTCATACTTTGTTAATACACCCAGTCCTGTTTCTTGGTTTCATTTTGTTTCGGGGGCGTTTTACTGGTTCTACTAGCTGCAAGAAGCCGGGTCGTAAACTATAGCAACTAGCTGACCCCCTATAGGAAAGAAAAAACAGGTCTGTACATAGTGCGAGGAGCTGATGCCCCAACAAAGGGATATCCAGAAAGGAAGATACTGGTAATGGGCAAAAATTGCAAAGTGATTGTTTTTGCAAGATCTTTAACATAAAAAGCAGCAATCCTTTTTAAGACAACCCCAAAATTTGTTCAGTTGAGGGTTTTTTTCGAACTAGAACTTCGAACCCCATTTCCCTCGTTCAGACGGCTTTTTTTCGCAACGGATTTGCAGCCCATTTTTCGGCCGAAATCCTTGCAAATCCCTTACAAAAAAGTAACTGGCCGTTTTACATTTATTTTAATGGGAAATACGTGTCGTCGTTAAGACGACACTTATTTCCGTTCGGATTGCGGCACGCAAAAAACAATGTGCATGTGAATTATTTCCGGACGGATTCACCAACTATAATGAATGGGGATGGTGAATCCGTCGGGAAATCAGTTCCAAATACGTGCCACACTTAGTGGCACTTATTTGTAACTCATTTGCACCTGATTTCGGAACGTATTTACGATCGGCGATCCGACATAAATACGTTCTGAAATAAGCCGTGTGAACATTGCCTTAAAGTCATTGGGAGAAGATGTTCTGGTTAATTTTTATACCTATACAGGTGAGGAGAAGCTGGAATTACCATCCATAACAGTAAACTGGATACGTGGAACAACTTAGTGAAAAATTGGCTCTAAGAGTGACAGAAAAAAATTGAGAGGCTACAATACTTCATTCTTTTCAATCGCTAACTCAAAAGATGAGGACAGCTTGCAAGCAGGGGCATAGCTACAGGAGGTGCATCCTGGGGGGGCCCAAAAGCCCCTTTGACACATAGGAGGTTTGGAAACGGTGTGTTATACAATTACTGAAGCCCCAAAACTGCAAAAATTTAACCTTTGGGCACTGAGTATGATTTAGCAAATCCAAGCACTCTGTACAATATATATATCCATGTATATGAGAGTTGGGCGTTATGTGAGCCTGCAAATGTCGCCAAATTACAGCTTCTGGGTACGGGAAAGACGCAGCCAGCAATACCAAACTCCATAACTATTGCTGTCTATGGAGAGGAAAATGCTATCTAACTAACTAAGAGCAGTCTGTACAGTACAGATAGTGAGCTGAAAATTGTTCACAAGGCAATACAGTGAAATATATATAACCTGGTCATGTGATTTTAGCAGCCAATGAGAGCCCTATACCTCAGCGATGATGATTTTGACGCTTCTCTGTTCTCTGCACTGATTGGATGGCCACCAAAAGTGCAGAAAGATGATTAGATGGCTGCCAAAGGTGCAGAAAGCCGCTGAAAATGAAACTGAAAATGGTGTGTCCAACTAGAACCTTACTCGAACGAACAGTAAAATGTTCGGTTTGAGTTCTAAAACTTTGAGAAGTTCTACTGGAACTTATCTTTTCTAAAATGGTTCGATCAACACTACCCGGTCCAGATTGGCTTAGTGTAATCCACTGTACATACAGGATGGTATTAAAGTTTTAGGCAGGTGAAGAAAAATGTTGCACAATAAGAATCATTTAGAATAGAAGTATTTTAAAATAGATAAATAAAACTAGAAGTGTTAGTTCATTTTTATCAATAAGCAAAATGCAAGCCTAAACTAAATTAATATTTGCTGTGACCACCCTTCTGTCTTTTGAGTCCTGGAAGTGATTATGTGGACCCACAGCGCTCTGATTTCATCATCATTCTCTCTGGGATTACATATAGAGACAGAAGGATCTGAGCAGCTACATCCACAAAAGATGTTCTCCAAGATGTTTGAAGCAACCTCCCTGCCGAGTTCTTTCAAACCTGTATACTAGTGGAAGAAGGCAAAAGGGTGGTCACACCAAATATTGATGGGATTTTTGATTTCTCTGTGCTCAATTCACTTTACATTTAGGTAATTTATATAACTAAACCATTAAAATTTCTATTTTTTAAAGCTTTCTTGCTTTACAGCATTTTTTCCACAACCGTTCAAAACTTCTTGTCTTTCCACCATCTTCTGACCAACCCTACCCTGCTGTTTCTGTCTCAGTCTGGGGCAACACCCTAACACCGACGCAACAGGCCCGCTGTCTTGGGGTAATCGGTCCTTCACCCCTCATATCCAATCCCTTGCCCGCTCCTGTCATCTGCACCTCAAGAACATCTCCAAAATCCATACTTTTCTCACTGTGGAAACAGCTCAAACCCTCATTGTTGCTCTTATTCACTCTCGTCTTGACTACTTTCAACTCCCTTGCTTATCGGTCTCCTCTGTGCAAACTCCCCCCCTTCAATCTGTCCTGAATGCAGCAGCCAGGCTTGTCTTTCTTTCCAGCCGCTATACTGATGCCTCTACCCTGTGTCAGTCACTGCACTGGCTACCTATTCAGTACAGAATACAACATAAACTCACCACTCTCACCCATAAAGCTCTCCACAGTGTTGCTCCTCCCTACATCTCCTCCCTCATCTCTGTCTACCACCCTACCCGTGCTCTCCGCTCTGCTGATGATATCAGACTACATTCCTCAATCATTCGAACCTCCCATGCCCGTCTCCAAGATTTCACACGTGCAGCACCAGTTCTATGGAATATGCTACCGCGGGCGATCAGGCACATTTACAACTCTCATAGTTTTAAGAGGGCCCTGAGAAAACATCTTCTCAGCCTGGCCTACCAAGATCCCTAACTGCTATCACACACATTTGTCACTCCCTACACTAGGGCACTCACAGGCACTTATCTGTATATAGATGTACTGTCAGGGTGGCAGGGTCACCCAATTTTTATGTAAACCACCTCCTATTTATGAAACATGGCCGGACCATTGAAAAACCTTGCACTTCTTAACCCTTTGTCTCATCCATACACCATAATAGATTGTAAGCTCTCGCGAGCAGGGTCCTCACACCTGTGTTTCATTTGTAAGTTCTTTTAATGTGTAATGTCTGTATGTACACCCTCTAAATTGTAAAGTGCTGTGGAATATGTTGGCGCTATATAAATAAAGATTATTATTATTACTATTATTTATGGTGAAAGTCGCTAAGAGATGAAAGTTAGATTTCTGTACTTTATTCGCATGACCAAATTATGGCTTCAGAAGTAAAGTGGTGTCAACAGATGTTTATGAAACCCTATAGTGCCTCCATATGAATTGAAAACAAATTGCACCACCATTGCTCTTGCTTCTAGTTGATACCACCCAGTAGCACTAGCAGGTCAATCCCAAAATGACCTGTGGAGCATGTCAATCAGCAACTACTGGGGCAACTACTGTCTGGGCATCTACTGTGTGGTTGACTTCCTGAATTCCAGGCTTTACTTGTAGGCTTTACTCACAAGCCTATCTTGTAAAGATTAGATCACTTCACAGGTAGATCATTTACAGGTTTTTCTACTGCTCACTTTTGTTACTTGGACAGTTGTCCTCAAATCCCAAGGCTCCTTTCCAGGACAGTTCCCCATTCTGCCCCTAAAGACTCCCTTGTCCCTCACTCTTGGTATCTTCGTCCCAGTTCAGCTGTGCAAATTGCTGGCATCTAGCGAGACTCTCTCTCTGTCCTTAGTACACTCCTCTTTTTATGTCTACCTGTGTTTCTTTCTTTCTCTCTTTTCCTCCAGTGAGTATCCCGGCTGATGGTTTGCCTCTTAACCTGCTCCCATTCACCACTGGCAGGTGAACATATGAATCCCTTATGTTACAACAGGATACTATTCTTTGTCCAACCATAATTACATCTACAAAAAACTAACATGGCATGGTCTTATATCAGAAACCCCTCCCTTCTTCTTCTCTTTTATTGGCTGCTACCTACACATGCTCCCTACGGTTTTAGGTACCCCTGCACTTACACAAAAGTGCTTTGTTAACCCTTATCAAAGGGGTTTTCTCACCATGTCCCCAGCTGCTTTTCATTCTCTGTCTCATTAGGCTTTGGGTGGTTTTATAGCAGTGATTAGCATACTTAGCTTCTCTGTAACTAGCTGAGAAATCACAAAGACGTAAGTGCAGGAGATTTAATCTTCAGTAAACAAAGCTACAAGTGCTCTGATGTGTGAAAACAATTGCTTATTTGTAAGCAAAAGTTAAACTTATTAGACATAATGAGCCTTCGCCAAGAGTGAGAGCTCTGAACATGGTGACATCACTCCTTGCTCTCTGTGTAATCAGGAAGGAAGATATGGTCAAAACAGGGAATTTTATTTTACTCGGGGCAGATAAAACCCTTTCTTCTCATGACTAAGGAAAAATAAAAAGAAAAAAAAAATGTTTTAAAAAAATTTTTCAATTACCGTTCCTACATTTTTGAAAGTACTTTGTGGGGGAAAAAACCCATTTATCTTTGGCAAACCTTTTAAATGCAAAGGGGCGACATGTCCAAACGCAAGAAAACTTTTTTTTTGGTCTTTTTTGTACCAAAAACATTTTTGAACCATTTTTGATGTAAAAAAACTGTAAAGGTTGTTCAACGGTTATTTTGCCGCGTATTTTCAGGTATTGCGCTTATACTGCGGAATGTGCCCGCAATTACGGTACCCCAAGTCTTATAGAGACTATGGATTATGCTTTTCCCCCTGGCATACTACAATTGTTTTGTACGTGCGGGGGGGAATTGATTTAAAATTGTTTGCAGGATTACGCGCGCGAACAATGATGCAAGGGCCCGGCGGACTCCCACCCCCCATGTGCTTTGGGGAATATGGCAAATCGAGACGCAATTACGCGTGTGAACATCCCTAATAACAAAACTAGGTGCATTATATGCCGGGCAGACACATTGTAATGTCCAAAATGGGCATTAATTAGTGCAATGATACGCTGTGATCTCCAAAAAGCAATGCCCCTTATCGAGGCACATAATACACTGCAAGATACTTAGGGCCCCTCCGAAATGAACCACCTCCATACCGCATTACAACACAGTAATTATATGCTAGCGCAGCGATGGCACAAGGGCCCTTTTGAGGCACTTTAAGTGTATATACAAGCATACAGACACCTCTTTCAGGGGGTCTTTCTTCCGGGGGACTTTACATGAAAAAAGCACCTTAAAAACTGCCCCAGTGCCCCCAATTTTTGAAAAAAAAAAATGGCCCCTATGTTCAGATTTTATATATTACACATTACAAACATACACAATATATGCATACCTGTAACTCAACACTGTTTGTAGTGGTAGTCCCACACCCTAAACAAATAAGATTGGAGAATGGACATAGCCACCAAGGGGGTTCAAGTAGCAGTGACCAAGGGTTTTTGGGCCCAAACAAGACCCTTTTTTTAAATTGCTGAATTAACATGGTAATGGGGGGGCCTTTTGACAGATTGCATTGAGGCCCTTTAAATTTCCCTCTGCCAGAGGGTAAATACACATAATTAAGTAACTATTTTGCAACAGCTCTAAATAATAGAGAAGGGTCTCAATCGTGGGGGATATCCCTCAATAGTATCCGTATGCCTTAGTGGGACATATTAGCAGGGCTTGTCTGAAACATCTCTTTGACTGAATAGGTAACCATACCTCCCAACTTTGTGGCCGTGTTCACACGGTTTATTCCCGACGGATTTGTGAGCCGGATTGTGCTCACAAATCCGGCGTGAATAAAGGGCGGGACCGGAGCGCGGCGGGGGCGCCGCTCCCCGGCCCCGACAATGCATTTTTTTTCGGCGCGTCCCCGCCGTAAAAAATGTTATGTCACTTTCTCCCCCGCGCGATTGCCGGCGGGAGGAGCGACGGGGGTCCATTTCTCATGAAGGGAGTGGTTACCGTAATTACTGACGGTTTGGGGCCGTATGCAGCCAAATCCGGCGCGGAGTACGGCGCCAATCCCGGGGGAAAAAAAGCCTTTTGAACGAAAGGGCCCTTTGAGATTGCAAAGGGGACACATCAGGCCATTTCCTCTAACCCACCTAAAAATATGACATCACACCAAGACAGCCTTCCCCACCCCCAAACCCTACATGCCAACTTTTTTTGACAGGGAAAAAGGGAAAATTTTCAGGTTGCTTTGTATCCCCAAAGATGAGATATTAAGTAATTTTTTAGTAATCTACATGAAGAAACAATCAATATTTTTACAGCAAGTTAGTAAATTTATTTTGCAAATCTGTTTTTTAAATGAAAAAGAGGGACATTTATACAACAAAGAGGGACAGAGGGATAAGGGTTAAAAATAGGGACTGTCCCTCCAAAATAGGGACAGTTGGGAGGTATGGGTAACACATAAGCAAACTGCAGAACTGAGATGGACTACATCTCCCATAATGTTCTACTTAATTGTTTAATTCCAGAAGTGATCCTTTTCATAGGTAGCATGGCCTCGATCCAGGACCTCCCATTCTGTCATTGATTCATGTTGGAAGATTTTACCAGACTGTGCTATCTATAACTTGAAAAATTCATGTAAATCTCCGTCTGCTTCCAGTGCTCGCTGTGCCCTTCAGGGTATATAAATTGTTGGTGTAATTTTCTGCTTATTAAGAATCCTGAAATCCATTAAAATGCTATTTAATCTCCGATATATAGTTATGTTAGGAAGCAGAAAAGCAAAGGAGTGCAGTTAAACATTTAAGAGATCTGACATGAAATCTGCTAATAGTGGAGGTGAAAAGTTATATAAGGCCGACGTGTTCAAACAGGAACAGTAAAGGCAGAAGTAAAGTCAAAAGCTTTTAAAAGGTTTAAGATGTTATATATGCGCTGATTCTTGTGCTGAGATTCATCAGGTTACTCTTATGATGCAGTTTTTAAAAAAAATATAAAACCAATTGAACCGCTTTCTACCTTGTGCCGGAAATGTACAGACCTTAGAGCTGGTACTGAACGCCTAGAACTGTACATCAAGTGGGCACATCGGTTGCCCTTACATGATCAATGGCAGGGCCAGCTGTGACTGAATGCAACTTCCACTGGGCAACTGGTGGCATTGTTGGAAACTCTCAATTTCGTGTCACATTGCTGTGACAATCAATGGTGGCTGTGACATTCCATGGTAGGGAGGCTCCTCAATCATCATCTCCGCCAGCAGTGGTCAAGATGGAATATGATGGAATAGCAGGAATCCCTGTTATAACACATCTGAGGTATATACTAGAAGTGCCTGTGCCCTTTACAAGCAATGGCAGTAGGAAATGGAATATAAATTTATTCCAATGAATTAAGATAAACAAAACAAAAAAAAAAAAATCAAAAAACAAAAAACACTAAAGACCTTAGTCATTAAAACGAGTAAAAAAACAAGGTCTGGCCTCGGGAAAAAATTTAAAACAAAAAAACCCTACAGAAAACAAAGCTCATCCTAAAGGTTTAAATGGGTTATTGAATTATAAATGTTTAAAGTAATAAAGGGTTGTCTTGTTTAGATAACCTATTTACAGATTGTTTAAAAAAATCTTGTGTTAATAGAGCCGTCCCCCAATAAAAGCCTTCATCTACTGACCAGAGATGAGAACAAGCGAAAAAGAACACCTTCCGCTTTGGAGGACCTTCCACATTCACACTTTATATGGACAGAAAAAACGGCTCGGCTGCAGCTGATCCCAGCCCGCGGGCCCCCCCCCGTTATCCGGCTGCTGGCGTCCCAGCTGCGCCCAAAGCGTTGTTTTCACTGCTCCTTCCTGCTCCCCTCACAGGGGCCCCCTTGCATCTTCCTCCGCACCACTTTTGTTCCCCCATTTAAAGGGGCCCCGCGCAACAAGTAACATTGCTCCTCCAATGCCATTCTTGCAGAGCTTCCTTAAGGGGCGGTCAATTCTTCCTGTTATCCCACGCCCATTGTTGTGTCTATTCCTTGCGTTGGTTTTCCCCTGCTTCAGCATATACGTCAGTTTTTAAGTTTTCTCTCTGCCCATTTTCCGCATCCGTTGCTACCTGCGCTTCCTGCTTCTACTCACAACGTTTCCAAGCCGTGCTGTCAGTCAATCTGTGGTGTCTCCTCTGGTCGTTCCTGACCTATTCCGTTCCTACCACGTTCGGCTGTCACCACCAGGACCTCCTCGAGTATCAGACCTGAGGGTATTCCCCTGCAGCTAAGTCCTTTCCCCTTTTGCGGAGGGTGCCGGTGAAGATAAGGGGGCCCATTAGACTCCGCTCCTCAGCGTAGGCTACGCCAACTCCACGTGGTGACCAGTGGATCCACCTTCCACTCGCTAGCTTCCAGGACAGACAGCTTATTGATACCAGTGCAATGCTTCATTTCTCCTGTGGTGGTTCTGTAGGACAATTAAACACCTGGTGCCACATGTATGAAACTGTTTAGGTCTAAAACTCACTCTTTTGCCCAAAGTAACCATGGGCAAAAAAGTGAGTTTTAGACCAAACGACCATCTCCCCTACCAAACATCTTCTGCCCAAATGTCCAGGTATCTCCCCTCACAGCCAATCTCCGCTCTCACAGGACCTTCTCCTCTGCTCCCCCCAAATCAGCTCCTCACACAACCGTCTCCCAAGACTTCTCTCGTTGCTTCCCCCACACTCTGAACTCACCTGCTCCAACACATCAGATCTCCCCCACTCTCCAACCAACTTCAAAAGTAACCGAAAACCCTTCTTCAGGCTTCCTACAACCTTCACTAACTTTGTCACAACTTTTCCCCCTCATACATGTCTGGCCCCCACCATCCTGTCTCTTCCCCCTCCTTGTAGATTTGTAAGGCCCTCCGCGTAGGGTCCTCTCTCCCTCTGTCGTCCAATATGTCATTGTCATTTAATCTTGACGCGTTTGACTTATGTAATGTATGTAACCCCCTCAAACGAACACGCCCTGGAATCAATGGCGCTTTAAAAATAAATAATAATAATACATAATAATAATGTGGCCCCTGTTGTAAAGTTCCCTACAGATGACAGAGGTCCAATAACTGGGACACAATTTCATAAACTTATCATCATAGCAGGTCGTACCCAGTGTCACTTAACTCCTTACCACCGCAGCCAGTTTTAGCCTCTATGACACAGACCCATTTTTTAAATCTGTCATATGCTACTTTATGTGGGAATAAATTTTTGACACTTTTATCTATCCATGTGATTCAGAGCATGTTTTCTGGTGACACATTGGGCTTTAACCTCTTACCAACATTTGGCATATTAGTATGTCACTGAGTAGGCAGGTGGCTCAGTATCAGCTGAGCCCACAACCCACGTACATAGGCTGGTAATAGCCCGGAATGAAGCCGGCTCCATTCCGTGCTTTGTAACCCTTTAGACACCGTAACAACCATGGTGCTGTTTCAAAAATGTCAAAAATAGAAAATGTTTAGATTTTCTTTTTACTGTACCAAAACATAAAGAAAAACCTACATGTTTGGTATTGCCGGATTCGCACCAACCTGTAGAATACAGATAACACATCATTTATACCAAAGATTGAACTCTTCCAAACATGGTGCAAGTACTTTTTTTTTTACATTTCGCCCCACTGAGAATAGTTTTTTTTGCGGTTTCCCAATATATTCTATAGTAAGGTAAATGACACCATTAGAAAGTACATCTTTTCCTGCAAAATAAAATCCCCAATATGTCTATGTAGATGGCTCTTGAAAATCAAGTAGGGAAAAATGAAAGTGAACAAAAAAAAATTGGCCTTGGCGTTAAGGGGTTAAGTTGATAAGAAATTTTGGGTCCATACAATCCATGTTTATTTGTGAAAAATATCAAAAAAGTCATGAAAATTGTGAAAAATTTGCCATTTTCAAAGCTCAAAAATGTCTGCATATAAAACAGATAAAATAGTTTATAACTAGCATCCACCACATGTCTACTGTAGGTTGGCATCATTTATTAAATGTATTTTTTTACGACATTAGGGGGCTTAAAAATTTAGTAGTAATTTTTCACATTTGCAAGAAAATTTGCAACGTAGATTTCTGACATGGTTTTGAGTGACCATCTAAGAAACTACACCCCTTAAAGTATTCAAAACAGTATTTAGGAAGTTTGTGAACCCATTAGGTGTTTACAGAAAAGCAAAGTTGAGGTGAAATTTTAAAATTTCACTTTGCTTTTGCAGATTTTCATTTCAAGATGTGACCAGGGAAATGCAACTCAACATCAATTCCCCAGATTCTGCCGTTTTTTAGAGATATCCCATATTTGATAGCCATAACTTTCTTATTTATATGTATATGGAGCTGATTATGGGCTTGTTTTTTGCAGGATGAGTTGATGTTTTCATTGGTGCCATTATGGGGTTCATATGACCCTTTAATCGCTTTTTAGCAAGGTTTTTGTGAGGCGTTTTAAACAAAATACAGTAGTGTTTTGTAGTATTTTATGTTTTACTGTTTTACACAATAAAAACACTTTTATTTAAAAAAGGAAAAGGTGTTTTTGAGAGCCATAACGTTTTTATTTTTCTGTGTATGAAGTTGTGTAGCAGCTTGCTTTTTTCAGGATGAGTTGCCATTTTATTGGTACAATTTTTGGGGGCACAAGGCTTTTTGATAACTTTTAATTCCTTTTTTGGAAGCGGGTGTAAGAATGACTGCAATCCTAGTAGTGTTTTTTTTTTTTAACAATGTGCCCCATGCAATATCCATGATATGTTAGTTTTACTTTGTGGGTCAATATGATTAGGGAGATTTTTTAGCCAAATTTTGTGTGCTGTGGGATGAAGGAAAATCGCAATTCTGTGACTTTTTTTTAATGGCGCTCACCGTATGGGTTAAATAACATGACAGATTTATAGGCTAGGTTGTTACACATGTAGTGATACCAAATATACATACTTTATTTATTTTGGATTTTGTGGGGGAATTGGTGTTTGTAAAGGGTAAAAGGCAGTGTACATATTTTTATTTTATTTTTTTTGTGTTTGTGTTTTACTTTTTTTTTTTTTTTACTTTTTCACTTTTTATTTACTTATCCTCCCCCCCCCGCCCCCCCCCCCCCCCCTCCCCCCCCCCCCCCCCCCCCCCCCCACCCCCCCCCCCCCCCCCCCCCCCCCAACCAAACCCCCCACTCCCCCCCCCCCCCCCTCCCCCCCCCCAACCATGTTGGGGTTCCTGGGGGCATGGCCGGGCATAGTGACATCACAAGCAGCACAGAAGCCTTTGTTAGGTTTCTGGGTTACTAGTGAAGCAATCAGCAGTGCTGACTGAGACAGAGAGAGATTCCTCCCTTTGACTTTCCCTTAGCTGCCACCATCATGATTGATTGTAGCAGCTAAAGGGTTAATTGCCTGTAGCCGGAGTGCCCCAAGCTGTGTCCATGGTGACACTGCATGGGGCCAACTGTAATATACAGTTGAGACCAGAAGTTTACATCCACTATAAAAAAATCACATCTGCATGGGTTTTTCTCACTATCGACATGAAATCAGAATAATCCTTCTCTGTTTTAGTCATTAAGGAACCAAAATTATTTTATATTTGCCAACTGCCAGAAATAGTGAAGGAGAGAATTTTTTAACGGCACTTTTTATTATTATTTTTTTCCTCACACCAAACCTCGTCCAGAAAACCTTCCAAAACGCCCCTAGTTCAATCATTGATTTCCTAGTAAAACCTTGTTGTAGTTCACACACAATGAGGTTTTTACACGCTTCTTTGGAAGCACTGAAAAGGAAGTGTCATGTCAAGTCTTGAAGCGTGTTGTAGGCGTGGTTTAAGCGCGGTTTTGGCACGTTTTCGGCGCCGTTTTTGTCCTGGCTATTCATTTGTATGGGTGAAAACCTCATCGAAGACCTGATCCATAACCTGATCAAAGCTCGCAAAACCTCGTCTGAAAAGTGTTTCAGGCCAAAGTTTTGATGTGGTTTGGACTAGGTTTTGGGCGAGGAAATGCTCTGAAAACCTCGTCCAAAAACGCAGTGTGAACATGCCCGCGGGCTGAAATTGAGGTAAATTTGCGGTAAAATCGCGGTAATTACTGCGATTTTTGTGCAGCAATGTACAGCATTTTATTGCTGTGCCTTCCTGCACAAAAAACGCATTGAAAAAACGCATCAAAATCGCACCAAAAACGCACCGTATGAAGCACCCTTAGCTGAGCTGATTTGCGCACCTGAGTTCATTAGGCCTCTATAAAGCTCAGCTGAATAGGGCACTCTGGGAAGATAAAGTTTGGATCCTAACTAGTTTTACTGTGGTTGTGTGTTCAGGCAGAGTTGACTCTTCTTGGTTTGGTGCAATCAGGACTTTGAAGCTCTTTGCTAGTTTAGGTTTGGCTTTTGTCTTGTTTTTATTGTTTCAATACACAGGTATTGGGTATGCCACCCAGTACCTGGGTGACATATATATTGGGTCCTATGTATTAGGTTCAATTTTAGCTTAAGGACATATTTGAGGGAAAGGTGCTAGGGTCTTTTTTGGGGGGATAGTGTAGAAATAGTTAGCTAGAGGCAGTTATTGCTCTTACTCTTCTGTTCCTGGAGTGTACACACATTCGAATCTCTACCAAACCGTGCATCTATGGCCACTTGCTGTCCATGGCCAATTTTTGGCATGAAAATTTTTACTAAGGGCTTCGTATTGCCTTTCAGTAAATTTTTGGTGATCTTTTTGGTGTTGTGGTTTTGCATGGATTTACAGTATCTTTATGGCGTTTTTTTCATGGCATCATTTAGGACCTTCTTCGGCACCAGTGTGACTGTCTACTCCATGTCCTCCATCTATTGACCGGCGTTGTGTGGACATTTCCAAAGTGCTCATAGACATGGTTACATTTGAGTCGATGTTAAATTTGACTCAAATCCTTAAAATTCTATTTGGGTAGGCCAAATTAGAAAAATTTAGCAAATAAAATCAACCCTGATTCTAATTCTAAATTGAGATCATTATTAGGGTTAGTTTTCTAGGAATTTTAAAGGGCTAACGTTCAGCGTTGCTCTGGGTCCTGCATCACTTCAAGCCTAAACGCTATTTCAACCATGGCGTCAACTTTCGGTGCAGACATCAAATGCCATCTCTGGTTTCCCTATGTTACCCCTATATTTTAGGAACAAGAAGTGACGTTGCACAATGGCCGATGTTATGTCTTATGTCAATTCTGCTTCCCACAACATAGGGGCAATCTAGGAAAACTTGAATGACAATGAATGGTTGCACCAGTGACGCTGCTGCAAAAGCGATGTTGAAGAGTAAATTAATCCCTGAAACACTCTTAAAACCCTTAACCATAATCATTATTTATAGTTAAGGGTTTTAACCTTAAATAATGGATTAGAGATAAAGTTTGCATTGGAGATAAAGTTAAGGTTAGGACTTGGGTTAGAAAAAAAAATATTAGGGTTCGGGATGTCCTGATCCCTAATTTTTTCACAAGTTTTTGATGAACCAGTGGCGAAACAAACAGGGCCATGTTCTAGCAACATTAACCCTTAAGGGTGCAGCTATTTTCAGATTTTTTTTTTTCAGTCATAACTTTTTTATTTTTCCACCTATATTAGACATATGAGGGCTTGTTTTTTTCAGGACAAGGTGTACTTTTTCATGGTACCATTCACCATACCATAAAATGTACTGGGAAGTGCTAAAAAATCTTTAGAGTGGAACATAAAAAAAAAAAAATTCAATTACGCCATTTTTGTGTGTTTTTTTAAATTCTCTGTTCAGTATAAAATACAATATCTGTAGCTTATTACTATCCAAACAAAACCAAATGTATTTACTTTTCATTATGTTTTACTATTTTAAAAAAAAAAATAGAATCTATAAAAAAAATCTGCTTGTCATCACCATTTTCTGAGATCACAAATTGATCTATTATTTTTCATTTGGTAGAGCTGTGTGGTATCCTGCTTCTTGTGGGGCGAGATCTAATTTTTTTGAGCGCATGCAACTTTTTAATGCCTTTTTGCATTGCATTTTCTTCTGGGAGGTGGGATAACCCCCCCAAAAAAAATCACAATTATGACGTTTTCTTTTTTTCTTTTTTTTTTTTTTGGTCTTCAACGTGCAGGATAAATAATGTTATGCCAGAATACATCAGACTTTTACAGACAGGGCAATACCAATTATATGTAACTTAAAAAAAATTATAATTATTTGTATTTGTAAAATGTTTTGAAGTTTTAGGGCCTCATGTATGAAAATTTTCTTGGTCTAAGACAATATAGCAACCAAACAGAGCTCATAGCAACCAATCAGAGCTTAGCCCATAGCAGCCAACAGAGCCCCCTTTTTATTTCAGTGCTCTGAAAAAAAGAAGAGGAATCGTTTGGGGTTTGCTATAGGTCTTTTTCTATGGCACAATGAAATTCTTAGGCCTAGACAATTTTATACATTCCTTATTTTTTAAAAAAAATTAAAATTTTTCTAAATTTTAAATTTTTTTATTTTGAACTTTAAGGGCGACATGTATCAACCGAGGCATCAAGCGCACTTTACCCCCCCAAATTTTAAAGTGAAAGTGCGGCTTTTTTAATGTCGGCGCCCGAGGTGCGCTCATACATGCGGGTAAACCCCTGCACCCGCCAGTGTGTGGGGCACTGCGGACTTAGGCGCAGAAGGACTGCGCCTAAGTATTTCCGATTCGATACAGGCGGGGAAAACAAAGAAATCATGAAACATGTTATGAATAGCAAAAAAGTTTGTCTTTCAAATGAATAAAATAAATAAAGAGAAAAATCCAAGTTGTCAAAAAAATAAATGTAGTGAAAAAGTTGATCATTTAAAAAAAAAGTGAAAATAAATTTTAAAACCCCAAGAAATAAATCTCAGCTCTCAGCCCGTGCGGCTGGAATGAAAAAAAAAAATGTTTTTTTTTAGGGGTAAAAAATTTTTTCTGAAAAAAAGCTCAAACCTTTTAAAAAAATACTTTTAAAAAAAACACTTTCCAAAATCAAAAACGGGGCAACATTAGGAAATTTGGGTATTGGAAATTGCCGGGAAATCAGTAATTCAAATTGTAAGCTTTCTCATTTGGTCGGCAAAAACCCCCAATCAGAATAGGGGCGCAGTGACCCATTATAATCTATGGAGTAGTATTGACCTCACATGAAAAGGAGGGACAGTTCAAAAAAGTAAAAAGGCAAAAAGAGCATTGGTTGAGCCCCCGCGGGGAGATAGAAACCCCAATAATGTAGTAGGGCTATTTGAGTGGAGCAAAGGGGGCGATAGAAGGGCCACTAAAAGTTATTACGTCTATGGGGGAAAAATTCTAGTCTGTGATTGGGTTGGGGGAAGAGGGGCTCGTCCTGCTTACCAATCAGGGGTGACTACTTCCATAGAGTTTATGGGGGAAAAAAATGCAGAGCGACTCTGTTGGGGATTGGCTCAGTTAAAAGGGCGCAATTATTTGGCCAAAGGGGGAGCAGCGCACCTTATGGGTTTTCTAATGCAAAGTAATAAAACTGTACATGGCCAAAAAAAATGATAAGACTCCCGAAGTTGTACCGATGTGTATATAAAGATAAAGGGGGGGGAAAGAAAATAAACAAATAAATGAATTAAAAGGTTCATTTTTTATTTTTTTTTTCGTTAGCAAAAAAATAAATGGGGTAAAAGAAAATAAAGAAAATAAAAATGAATTCATTGAATTCATAGTTTTTTTTTATTTTCTTATCCCATTTAAATTTTTTTGTTTGA
>JAODAL010051432.1:0-26678 GCA_025379985.1 Phyllomedusa bahiana
CATATTTGTGAAGGCTGAGATGGTGGTGGTGGTGGAGGAAGAGGTGGTGGACATTGGCGCAGGAGCCGCAGTTTTACAACGTGGAGGAGAAAGCGCTGTCTCCTGTCCAAGTTGTTGGTGTGCCTGGGCAGGAAGCACATTCACTCAGTGGGCCGTAAAGGACATGTACTGGCCCTTACCGTAGTTACAGCTCCAGACGTCCACGCTGCTGTGCACCTTGGAACAAACCGATAAGCTCAAGGACTGGCCCACCTTCTGTTCTACATATTTATGAAGTGCTGGTACTACCTTTTTCTCCCAGGCCACCGGATGGTGACGCTGCATGTGTTGACGCAGGGCCGTGGTGTCAACATTAGCTCCCTGGCCACGTTTCACTTTCTGCCTACAGATTCTACATATACCCATATTCAGCTCCTCCGGTGTCTTAGCAAAGAACTGCCACACCGCCGAGTAGCTGATTTTACCACCAACGCTCCGCACTGAGTGACTACTACCGCCGCTGCCTCACTGAGCCCCTGTGCCGCTACTTTCTTGGACCTGCGAAGGGGTTTTTTACCCCGTGGCCGCTTGGCTCCCGACCTCACACTGCTGCTATCCTGCTGACCACGGCCACACAACCCACTTGCTGGCTGCGCCGCTGCCTAACGCGCAAGCTGACGCCCTCTTCTCCGGACGATGATGAAGCCCTTGCCTCACCCGGCTCCCAAGTGCGGTCGGCTACATCATCATCTATTTGTGTTTCATCGTCACTGCTGTCCTCTTCACTGGTCTTGGTATGCAGAGGCTGACCCCTCACAACATGACCTCCCATCCCATTTCCACATCTATACTTTGCCGCCTACTGCAAAAGCAGGGGATATTGGCCCCATTTCTTCGCTGCCAAGTAGCTGCTGTCTGCCCTCCTCAAATTGTTCATCCTCGCTATATAGGGCGCTGAGCCCAGACCACATAGTAGATCTCTGGCTGAGGGAACCGGATGGGACAGAGGCGGGTTGAGGACAGGAGAGGGCCGCTGACCCGCTCCCGGGCCATGCCAACTAAGAGTTGTGTCTGACGTTCCCACCAACTCTTGGCTGGGGTTGTCAGATGTCATCTGGGAGGAAGTGGATGACCTAGTCAACCAATCAAGAACCCTTGGGTTGCTGGTCAGCACACGGCCGCTAGATGACAGCGGCATTTGTGGTCTCACCGAGTGACCCCTGCTGCGACGTCCCCTTGCTGTGCTGCGACCTGGGCCTGCTCCAGGAATGTTTGTGCCACTGCCACTCGCAGGGGAAGAGCCTGCCACCTCTCTGTCTGACATACTGTTTGTTCTAAAATGTACAGACACTGTTTGATGAAGATATCTGTATATGATAAATACACCCTGTATTTGACTCCAAATGAACCCAGTAACAAAACTTGGGTAACCCTTGGATATAGCCAGGAAAAATTTACTTGTATGTGTCATTTAAAAACACTGTGTATTTTACTGAATGTAAAAGCACAAACAGGCTTAATTAACCTTCGGATATGAATTATGCTACAGGCAAAATTTCTTTTTTGGCGGTGAAAAAGGAACGTTTCTTTTAGTGACCACAACAGCAGAACAACGCTTAATTAACCCCCGGATCTAAATTGCGCAAAAGAAATGACAACCAAAAACTACCAGCTTTGTACGTTTACAATGGCGTGTTTTTTAGGGTAACAACAAAAGAAAACTTGAATTTAACCCTTCGGTTTTAAATTTATCTACAGGAAAAATGTTTTTTTGGCAGTGAAAAAGAGGTTTTTTTTTAGTGACCAAACCAAACAAAACATTTAAATTTAAACCCCCGGGATAAAATTGGCAAAAAATTGAGAAACCCCAAAAACTACCAGTTTTACGTTTTTAAATGGCGGTATTTTAGGTACACAAAAGAGAAAAACTTGTAATTAACCCTTTGGGTTAAAATTTATGCTACGGGAAAAATTTTTTTTTGGCGGTGAAAAAGAGGTTTTTTTTAGTGACCACAACAGCGATCAACGTTTTTTAACCCCGGGATATAAATTGCAAAAAAATTGGAAAAAAATTTAAACCATTTTTTTAGCGTGTACAATGGCGTGTACTTTACGTACAAAAAAGAAAAAATTTTGTACCATTTTTTTCGGACTAAAAGGCCACAAAAAAACCTATATTTTCTCGAAATCGAAAGGTCCCTTATATTTCCGATGTCCTTATATTAAATCAATTTTAAATTGGGATTTTTCAGGTTTTTTTCAGAACATATTGGTACAGTAATTTATGACATGTTTTTGAACTGACTTGTAACTAAATTTGCAAGATTTACAACGATTTACAATAGTAAATGTTCCGAAATCTTTTAAAATCAGTTGCAAATAGTGTCACAAAGGCTATGTTCACACGGTTTATTTGCGGGGCGTAATTACCCCCGAAATTTACGCCTGGGGACGGGGGCGGAGGGGGGGAGTGACGGGGGGCCGCACTTCGGGGCCCATAACAATCCTGCTACGGGCGTAAGCCGCTAAAATGACATGTCAATTTCTCCCCCCCCGGCTTCGCCAGGCGGGAAGGAACGTAATCCTTTATTTCTCTATGAAACGGGGTTTTTCCGAATGAATGGGCCGTTTTGGGCCCCCAATTGGCGCACTTCGGAGGTAATTACGGCCCGAAATAGGGCCCCCATTTAAAAGCCGTGTAACAGGCCTAAGGCTAGTTCACGCACTGATTTCAGAACTGATTCACTTGGGGATTTCCGATGAAAATACGTTCCAAAAATCATTTGCAAATAAATTTGCAAAAAAGCTTCATAAGGGGTGACAGATTTTCGATTTGGCACGGAGATTTTATATTATTGTTTTTTTGGGTTACAACTTTACAATTGAGAGTTATTGTAAAGTGTTGAATGAAGCTTGGGTTTTCGGTCGACTTTGTTTCATTTTAAAAGTGCCGCGCCTTAAAACCAGTGCGCCTTATATATGAACCCAAAAAGATTAAAGGCGCCATTGTAAAGCCCTTATAATTTTGGTGCGCCTTATAGTCCGAAAAATACGGTAATTAACCTTCGGTTATGAATTATGCTACAGGAAAAATTTTTTTTTTGGCGTGAAAAAAACGGTTCTTTAGGACCACAACAGCAGAAACAACCTTAATTTAAACCCCTGGATGTAAAATTTTGCAAAAGATTTGGCAACCAAAAATAAAATGGGATTTGGATTTTTAAAAAAAACTGTTTTTTTTAAATGAATACAACAGGAACTGGCTTAGATAAAACCCCTTGGGTATTCAATGTGCTGTAGCAATAGATTAAAATGTATATGCACTGCATTGGGGGCACATGGACTTTAGTTCCAATACCCCCCAAAACAAATTAAACTTAAGAGAAGCCCTCTGAAAAGCTGTGACACCCCCCAAAATCGCTGTAAAAAATGATTCTTTAGTAAGAGAATCATAAGCGCCCCTGACAGCACCTTCCTAATCAGTACAGTGAAGCGGTATACTATCGTGTCGCCCCGTTTTTTAAAAATGCGGTTTATCACGAATCCCGCCGGGCTCTGATTTGGGTTTATTCTGACATGTCAATAGGGTTGCCCCTTTTTCCTCCCGGGGGTTTTTTTGCCCCATTAAACAATTCGTTATGCGAAGACCCCAAACCCCCGACTTCGTTCAGAACCGAATTTTTCCGAAATTTTTAAAAAAATTCCACTTCGTTTTAAAACAATTCGCCATCTCAAATCTATATATCTGTTAATTAAAAAGCAAAACTATAGCTACACGTTTGGATTTTTGTCTGTTTTACTTTTTTTAAACATGTTTCTGTATTTAGTTGCAGTGTCACATGTTGCAAGTACATCAGGAAGTACAGTCACTTTTGAATAATCTTCTCAAGAATTCTGTCAGCATGTTCCTGCCACATGTGAATATATTCTAACAAAGTTCATACTTGCTGAAAACAAAATTTAAAGTAAAAAACTCAATAGAACGGGGATTTTGACTAAAAATTTTTTTTAAAACTTATCTAAACAATTTCTTTCATTAAAGGGTTTTTCATTGGGGGGTTTTTGGGGGTTTGGTAAGTTTTTCTGATCGTACTGAATGTAGTAAAATTTCTTTTTTCCTCCCCGCATTTCAACAGTTTTTTTTTTTTTCAATGAGCAGTTGAATAGCCTTTGTTATGCGGAAATTGACACTTTGAGTTCACATATAAATTATTGCAGAATTTTCTTTATATTTTTTTCATTTTTTCTTTTTTAATTTTGCTTTACAAGTGTCAGGGATGCCCCTGCAACCCTCGTTCCGGGTCGCAGGCACGCTCGTTCCACTGCCTGTCATACGAGCTACTTACCCGACCACGCTCCTCTGCAGCCCCTTCCCGGGGGGGCCGGGGCCCCTTTTTCCCTGGGGCACGCCGCCTGGCAGTGTTTAATTTTAAAAGGGCCCATGCCCGGTAATTGGTTATTCCCGGCACTGCCCCTATTTAAGGGCCCCCTTTTCCTACACCTCCCGGGAAATTTTTTGCCCCCTTTAGCCTATTGAAAAAGCTTTTCCTAAGCCTTTATTCTGATTACCGTGTACCGAACCGTTCCTGCCCTTCGACAAAAACTTGCCGCTGCCCGTCCGTTGCCTGTCCCTCTACGAACCATAGCCGCTTGCCCTGCCCTTTCTCCTGTTCCCGATACAGCCGTGACGATTTTGTACCACCTACACCTTTGGGGCCCCCCGCAAGCAAGTCACGTCGGGGTAGCGACCTGCGCCATGGGCACAAGTCCATACGCTTTGGGCGGGCTTTTGGGGAAAACCGGGACCCACTTAATCCCCTCCTGGGGTGGGGTTAGCCTCGCTTTTGGTGGTCCAAGGATCCATTCTCGACCGTTCTAAAATCCGGCATGGGTCCCCCCCAAGGGGCTTTTCCGGCATCTCCAAAATCACCCCTGTCGTGGCAAGCAATAGAAAAGATCGCGCAGCAAGCGCAGCACCCTCAGCTCCCTGTGATCCCGAGCTCATGCCAATCAGCACAGCAGTCGGCTCAGTTCTCTCCCGTGGGGGTTCGCTCCAGTCATCCGAAAACCCGGTTGTCCATGCCCCAAATTTGCGGGGACCCAAAGGGGCCTACGGGCTTCTTTTACCAAGTGTCCCTTCGTGGAACTTATGGGGGGTCTTCCCCTTCGGAAAGATCCAAGGTGGCCTTTGTGGGTTTGTTTTTCTCTTGGAAAAAAAACCCCGGCCTGGCGACTCCCTCTGGAACCCAAGCCGTCCGGTATGCGACCTTGCAAAATTCCTACTGGATTTTTTGCAGTGTCTCAAAGAGCCCCCTGGGGTTTTGTTGCGAAACCGCCCTGTTGAACTTGCGCGGGGGGTTCCTCCCTAGGAAAACTACTCCATGCAATTCCGCACACTAGCATCGGGGTTTTCTTGGAATGATGCGCAAATGTGCGCCACATTCAAGAAAGGCCTCTCCAGCCAGATTAAGGATGTCCTCTACACTCGGTATCTGCCATCCTCATTAAGTGAGCTCATCCATCTGGCAACTCGGATTGATATCCGTTTCACGGAGAGACGGAGGAGCTCGCCGGGACGGGAACCGGTCCGAACCCCCCCTTTCCCATCACAGTGAAGAGGCCAAGCAAAGGGATAAGCCCACCTGACCCGAGGAATTTGACCGACGGCGATTGAAACCTTTTCCACTGCGGCGGGCCCTGAACATTCCCCCCAGGGGTTTTCCTGCTCCGCCCAGGGCGCAGGAAAATGAGCGCACTTAGCTACGGGGAAGGGGGCATCCCTGGGGGTACAGTTCATCTCCTTTCTGAACAACCCACCTGGTCACACTAAAACGGGATCCATTTCAAGCTTCACTTCTTGGACTCTGGTTGGGCTGAAAATTTCTTGGACGCTCCCCGGGTTTCTCAACACATCTCCCCGTGTTCCCCGGGAGAAACTTCGGGCCACTCCTCCGTCAGTGGAAAAATCCCAGCGATCCAGCCGTTACCGTACCGACCCTTTTCCCTTTTTCAAGTGGGGCACTTCAAAAGGGAGAACTTTCGTTTACTGTTACCCCCGGCTTACTCGTCCATCCTTCGGGCCTTCCGTGGCTGCAACGCCATTCTCCGAACTCAACTGCAGCCCTGCGAAGCCCTGCGTGGGGACCAGAATTCGTGTCGCTTTTTGGTGGCACCCCCCCCCGGTCTTACCACTTCCCTGTGCGCCCAAGCCCTAGGGGGCTTCCCCCAGAATCAAGAGTATGCTGACGTCTTCTCCGAAACAACCCCGACCCCCTTCCTCCCATCGCCTTATGACTGCCCTTTGACCTTCTCCCCGGAACTCTCCTCCAAGGGCAGGTTTACCCCTGCTGTGCCGAGTCCTTGGCGATGTCCCCCCCCAATCAAGGAGAATCCCCAAAGTGGCGCCTGGGTATGGATCCGCCGGACCACCGCAAGCGATGGTAGTTAACCCCCCCAGGGGAAAGGAAACTAAGTAGCCCCCGGTTTTCACCAAGCCCCCCCCCCAAAGCAGGGGTGGCTTGCGCCGGAGGGTACCAGGGGGGGCCCCCTGACGGCTTGCTTGCGGGGCGGCCCAGTCAGCGGGACAGAATCGTAGTCCAGAACGTAACGTGGGCAGGCAGAATGTCAGGGCAGGCGGCAATGGTTCGTGGGCGTGGGCAGGGAAGGCAGGCACGCAGAGGTTCGGAGTCGGGAAACTTGGGAAAGGCTGGACAGGTAAAACAGAATACACTTTTAAGAACGCTTTCCCCTATGGCTTGGGGAACGTAGACCAGCAGGAATGACGTGGGGCAAAACTTATATAAACAGCGCCCGGGAAACCCAAAAACCGGGCGCATTGTCCCTTTAAAAAATTTACAAAGGGCGACGCCCGGGGGTGCGCCAGGGGGGGCGCATGCGCATTTGGGGCCGGGGGGGACGAGGGCCGGACGGGAGCGGGCCAGTGATGGGTGGAATGGGGGGCGCCCCGCCGGCGGCCCCGCGCCCCCCGCCCGTGGGGGCCCTTAAGGGGGAACCGGGTGCACCGCATCCTTTGGGGCCCGACCGTTGGGGCAACCCTTACACAAAGGGGTTTATCCGGAAGTCCCCTCTCCTGCTGGTGCTGGTTTTTTTTTTCGTAACAAAAAGGAATTTCCCGCCCAGTATCGATTACCGTGGTCTCAACAAAAATCACCATAAAAATCCAACCCCTTGCCGCTGATTTCCGACATTTGACCGCTCCCGGAGCCAAGATTTTCTCCAAACTGGAAACCTACGTGGAGCCTATAACCTGATTCGAATTTTTTGGGGGAAAGACGAGTGGAAGAGGGCCTTCAACATTCGTATGGGCACTTCCCAATACCTTTTCATTTCCCTTTGGGGCTTTGCAACGCCCCCTGCAGTTTTAAAGGGAGGGGCCTAAAATACGGGGTAGCAGGGGGAGCAGTTGCTTTCGGGGGCCCCGGGGGCTTGGGGGGGGGCCCCCGGGGGGAGCTGCTTCACTTCGCTACCCCCCGTGATACCGCTCCCGGGCCCCCCCGGGAGGACATAACAGTTTACTGCGGCGGGTGCGAGCTGCGGGCCCGGTCCCGTGGGGGCAGGGGGGGGGGGGGGGCCCTCCCGGGAGGGGTCCCCCCCTGTCCCGGGCTCCGCCCCCCTTTCCCTCACAGAGGCCCCTCTTTTTGTATGCCGTCCTTTCGACGCGCCTTTCAATTAAGATGAACGGGCGGGGCAGGGGGGCTGTGGCCCCTCCCCCGCCCCTGCCGTACATCCCCTCAGGGAGGTTTGGGGCCCGGGGGAAGTGGGCGTCCCTCGGGGCCGCCCGCCCAGCTTCCGTCCTCAGCCCCAAGCCTTTTAAACAGCAGGCCCTTTTTGGGGTGGGAGGAGAGGGGAAGGGGGGGGTGGGACGGCCCGGTAAGTTTAAAAAAAGGGGGGAAGGGAATGGGGGGTGGGGGTGAGAATACCTACAGGGGGGGGTCGAAAGGAAGGGGGGGGCTCCCAAGGGAAGGGGGGTGGGGGGGGAGGAAAAAACCAAAAGGGGGGGTCTAAAGGAAAGGGGGGGGAAAAAAAAACCTTTTTCAGGGGGGGCTAAAGGAAGGGGGGAAAAAAAATAAATATAGGGGGCTCTAAAGGAAGGGGGGAGCACTATACTTAAAAAGGGGGGTCAAAGGAAGGGGGGGGGGAATTTTTCCCACAAAGGGGGCTAAAAGGGAAAGGGGGGGGAGAATACCCACAGGGGGGTCTAAAGGAAGGGGGGGGGGGATTTCCTTCAGGGGGGTCTAAAGGAAGGGGGGAAGAAACCAAAAAACCTAAGGGGGGGGGGGGGGTGTTCCAAAAGGTTTGGGTCTAAAGGGAAAAGGGGGGGTGTAAACCTAAAAGGGGGCTCTAAAAGGGAAAGGGGGGGGAGAATTTCCCACGGGGGGGTCTAAAGGGAAAGGGGGGGGAAAAATTTCCCTACAGGGGGCTCTAAAAAAAATTGGGGGGGGGGGAGAAAACCCACAAAGGGGGGCCAAAAGGAAAGGGGGGGAAACCCCTAATTCCCACAGGGGGCTTTAAAGGGGGGGGGGAAATATGGGTTTCGGGGGCCCCTAAAGGAAAAGGGGGGAAATTTGCCCATTGGGGGCCCTAAAAAGGGGGGGGAGAAAGCCAAAAGGGGCCCCCAAAACTTTTTGGGGGGGGGGGGTAACTATGCCCCTTTTGGGGGGCCTAATTAAAAGGGGGGATATTCCCGCCTCACAACGGGGGGCCCCAATTACAGGGGGGACAAATTTTGCCTAAAAAAGGGGGGCCCCAAAACTACAGGGGGGGACTAAATTTGCCTCAATGGGGGCCCTAAAAAAACAGGGGGGAAATTTTTTTGCCTACATTGGGGGGCTCTAAACTCAGAGGGGGGGACTATTCTACCTACAAGAGGGCTCTAATCTACAGGGGAGAGCTGTCTGCCTACAGGGGGGAATATTCTGCCTACAGGGGGCCCTAATCTACAGGGGGCTATTCTCCCCTACAAGGGGGCTCTACTCTACAGGGGGGAACTATTCTCCCTACAATGGGCTCTAATTTACAGGGGGGGGGAACATTCTGCCTACAAGGGGCCTCTAATCTACGGGGGGGGGGGACTTTTTCTGCCTACAATGGGGCCACTAATTTCCCAGAGGGCCCTTTTTCTACCAAACAGGGGTGGCCAAAGCTACAGGGGCCCCCATTCTCCCTACATAGGAACCCTAAGACTGCCCGAGGGCCCGAAGCTACTAAATCTCCTCAAGCTACCTAGCTACTGCCCCGGTTGGGTACTAAGCTACCTAGCTACCGCCCGGGGGCCCCTTTTGTACCTACATAACGACTGGGGAGCCCCAAATAATTACCAGGGGTAATTCTTACCATTTGGGCCTTTAAATAAATGGGGGGGTTTGTATATGAGGGGAGGGGGCACTAACTTGGAAAATGATTAAAAAAGTAAAGGGGGTCTCAGGTGTTTGTGTTGTAAAATTCTACAAGGACGAGTGGGGGCGGAGGAAGTCATCATGGAGGTCTGGACCGAATAGAGAAGAAAAGGGAAAGGGGAACGACTCCTCGGGACAAGACGCCACCTGTGAGGCCCAAAAATGTAAGTAAACTATTTGCAAAGCACCTGTGTATCTGATATCACCACTAATGGTCACTGTAGGTGGTTATATACAGTCTGCAGAGCCTGTGTACACTAGTATATACCACTATAGGGTATTATATGGCGGTACTATTGGTCTTTGTGTACTGATCAGTAATAGTGTAGGGGTATTATTCCAGTTCACTTTGTGGTCATGTTCTGGCGGTATAATCAGGTTCCTATGTAGTAGTGTTATTGGAAATGTTGGTTTTAGTAAGTGGGATTTGCTTGGAAAGCAGAAATGAGTGATATGTATGGTGAGATATTTACCCCTTGTATTATCTAACAGCATGTCCTGGTAAATGTTCGTGGTCAGGGAGATGGGCGAGGAGGGAGGGGGGGGGCATCCAAAAGTTTGCTTTGGAGCCCTGGCTTCTCTAGTTACGCCCCTGTTTCCAGGAGTTCGTCAACGACATATTCCGGGACCTCCTGTATTCCTGTGTCGTTGTCTATCTGGACGACATTCTAATATTTTCCCCCGATCCGGAATCCCACGTCAGCCATGTACGTCAGGTCCTTCAGCGTTTGAGGGCTAACCGCCTCTACGCCAAACTCGAAAAATGTTTGTTCCATCAGCAAAGCCTTCCGTTCCTCGGCTACATTATTTCGGACAAGGGCCTGCAGATGGATCCTGCCAAATTGTCTGTCGTTCTGCAGTGGCCAAGACCCGTGGGCCTCCGAGCCATACAAAGATTCCTGGGCTTCGCCAACTATTATAGACAGTTTGTGCCGCACTTCTCTTCACTGGTGTCTCCTATTGTGGCTTTAACCAAAAAAGGCAGTAATCCTAGGTTGTGGCCACCAGCCGCGGAAGAAGCTTTCCTCAAGCTGAAGTCTGCATTCGCCTCCGCCCCGGTACTCACACGACCGGACACAGAAAAACCCTTCTTCTTGGAAGTCGATGCCTCCTCGGTGGGAGCCGGAGTTGTACTTTCTCAAAAGGGCCCCAAAGGCAAGACCCTCACATGCGTTTTTTTCTCAAAAACCTTTTCGTCTGCTGAGAGAAATTACTCTATCGGAGACCGAGAATTGCTGGCCATCAAGCTAGCCCTAGAAGAATGGCGCTATCTTCTGGAGGGGGCTCGACACCCGGTCAATATTTACACTGACCGCAAGAACCTCCTATACCTCCAGAGCGGCCCAGCGTCTAAACCCGCGCCAGGCACGATGGTCTCTATTCTTTTCCAGGTTTAACTTTTTTATTCATTTTCGCCCCACGGAGAAAAACGTCAAGGCCGATGCTCTCTCCCGTGCCTCTGAGGTGGTAGGAGATGATCCAGCACCACGGCATATTATCTCTCCCGAAAGGCTAATCTCTGCTGCCCCCATAGAATTGCAGCGTATTCCTCCGGGCAAGACTTATGTGCGCCTGGCTCTACGAAAGAAAATACTGCATTGGGGACATTGCTCTCGAGTGGCAGGACACCCGGGAGTGAAGAAATCTGTCTCTCTTATCTCCCGTTTCTATTGGTGGCCCACTCTGGCAAAAGACATTCGTGAATTTGTGGAGTCTAGCACCTCGTGTGCTGGCAACAAGTCCTCCCATCTCAAGCCGACAGGTCTGCTGCAGCCACTGCATATTCCCGATTGTCCCTGGACCCACATGGCCATGGATTTTATTACGGACCTCCCGCCGTCCTCTGGTAATACCGTGATCTGGGTAGTCACAGATCGTTTTTCTAAAATGTCCCATTTCGTTCCTCTGCCTGGTCTACCCTCTGCCCTTCGTTTGGCCAGCATATTTTTCCAGCATATTTTTCGGCTACATGGGCTGCCCCGCCATATTGTCTCTGATCGGGGGGTTCAATTTGTTTCGAGGTTCTGGCGCTCCCTCTGTAACCAGCTACAAGTAAAATTGGATTTCTCCTCGGCCTATCACCCTCAATCCAACGGGCAGGTGGAGAGGGTTAACCAGATACTGGGCGCCTATCTGCGGCACTTTGTTTCTGCTCGTCAGGACGACTGGGCTAATCTGTTACCCTGGGCAGAATTTTCTTATAATTCGTTAGACTCCGAGTCTGCCGGTGCCGCACCCTTTTTCATTGTCTACGGGCGACATCCCCGCCCACCCCTCCCCCTCTCCGTGCCCTTGGAGGTCCCGGCAGTGGAAGATTTAGTCCAGAACCTAACCGCCATTTGGAACCAGACACGCCAATCTCTAGTCCAGGCTTCCACTCGTAACAAGATACAAGCTGACAGGAAGGGAAGACCTCCTCCCATCTTCTTCCCGGGTGACAAGGTGTGGTTGCCGGCAAAGTATATCCGCCTCAAGATCCCTGGTTATAAGCTTGGTCCCCGGTTCTTGGGACCGTTCGAGGTGCTGAAACGCCTAAACCCAGTGGCATACAAGCTCCGCCTGCCTCCCACTATGAGGGTCCCGAACTCCTTCCATGTCTCTCTTCTGAAGCCGGTCATCCTAAATCGTTTCTCTCGGAAAGATGTTCCCCCCACTCCGGAGGCTGACGCCACCAATGTCTTTACGATAAAGGAAATTCTGGACATGAAAACAATCAGAGGGAAGCGCTTGTTCCTCATTGACTGGAAGGGGTTCAGGCCCGAAGAAATGTCCTGGAAACCAGAGGACAATATCCTGGACCGTAATGTTATCCGGAGATTCAGAAGGAGGGGGGGGGCCAAAGGGGGAAGGTACTGTCACGGATGCCCCTGCGACCCTCGTCCCGGGTCGCGGGCGCATCCGTGCCCCGCTGCCGAGCGGCGCTGCGACCCACAGGTCGGGTCGCAGGCGCGCTCAGTCCCCCGTCGGTCCCACAAGTCACTTACCTAACCACACTCCTGATGCAGCCTCTGTCCCGCGGCGTGCGCGTCCCTGCTCCCTAGGGCGCGCGCGCGCCGGCAGTGTTAAGTTTAAAGAGTCAGTGCACCGGTAATTGGTTATTGTCGGTCACTGCCCCTATTTCAGCCAGCCTCTTCCTAGTGACATTGCCGGATCTTTAGTGACATTTGCCTATTGAGAAAGCGTTCCTAAAGCCTTGTTCTGATTACCGTGTACCGTACCGTTTGCCTCCGTCCTTCGACCACGAATCTTGCCTCCTGCCCTGATTTTCTGCCTGTCCACGACCTCGAACCATAGCTGCCTGCCCTGACCTTCTGCCTGTCCCCGACTACAAGCCCGCCTGACGATTCTGTACCACGCTATACCTCGGCTGCCTCCACAAGCAAGTCACGTCAGGGGTAGCGACCTGGTAGACACCAGAGCCTGCCGCTGCTTTGCGGCAGGCTCTGGTGAATACCGGGAACTACTTACATTCCGCTCCCTGGCGTGGCTTACGCCATCGCTTGCGGAGGTCCAGTGGATCCACTACTGCAGACCGTGACAATATGCTAATACATTACACTCTGTGTCAGTATGACACAAACAGCAATCAGACCTTACTGAAGGCAAGTGTTGCAGATTAATGACCAGCAACACCCGCCGACAAAAGACGGTGCACGGTTGTTCAGGGGTTAAGCACAATAATAGATAACTCACCTGCAACACCTTTTCAAATTATTTAGGAACTTGCTGCTCAAAAAGGCAGTTTCACTGCACTGCAGTACTACAACAGAAAACCACATCAAAAATGCCCCAACAGCACGCCGGGTAAAAGCACCCCAAGATAATTAAGGGTCCATGCACACAACAAGGTTTTTGGTCAGATTTTCAGACGTTTTTCAGATTTGAAAACCGTCTGAAAAACAACTGTTAACCATCCACATAGACTTTAATAGAAAATTCGTTGAGTAGCCCACGCTGAATGGATTTTCTGCCGGCTGGTTTTTTACACTGCCGGCGTTCTGAAAAACTTAGAACATGTTCCACCCGGTTTTTGGATGGAAGATGTTCATTTCAATGTTTGAGGGAGACGGGCAAATCCGCAAACAGCGGACACAACTGTCTCCCTAAACCATTCAAAAGATGACAAAATACCGGTCGATTTCTGTCTTGCCAGTGTCGTGTGAACATACCCTAAGGCCTCGTTCACACGGCTGTTTCTGGGATGGATTTCAGCCGTATTGCGCTCCAATATGGCTGAAATCTGCCCCAGGCATTAGGGTAATCCACAGTTCTCATAGATTATGGTTTATTCGCCGAGCGGGGAGAAAGTGACATGCACATTATCCCGGCGGGATACACGCCGTGGATAATGTATGTCTACCCCCGTCCCGCACTTAGCCTAACAGTCATTTGAACAGTTTTGAGAAAAAACAATCTTTCCTTGTAGTTTCTCATTTATTTCAGGATCAGAGGGTGGGGTTGTATGTTTTGTCACATATAGCTTTTAGACACTGACCACTTCTAAGATGGAGGCATCAAGAAGAACAAAAATTAGGCCCTTGCCAGATCCAATGTTCAGTAATTTAAAGTTTTTCTTCCATGATTAGAAACCACTTTCCTGGAATACTGTACACCAAAAGATCTTTTCACATTAAAAGGAGAAATTAGGATTTCTGCAGCAATTGGCACCTAAGCCCAGCAGGCTCGATGCAATGATGTCTTCATGGAGTAGAGTCCTTTTACACTGTGTATTTTCCCTGCTAAGCTTGAGTCAAACCTTTCAATAGGGATCTCTTTGCTTTCAAACTATACCCATACAGACCCAGCTGGTTCTAGGTCTTTATTAATGTGGCACAGAACTATTTATGGTATCTGCCTCCCTTGGGCTGAATCTTTCAGAACCGTCTCTGGTGACACTCTCTCTCTCTCAGTATTCAACACAGTAGTGTAACGAATGCAGGTAGTGGATCCGCTGGACCACCGCAAGCGATGGTGTAAGCCGTACCAGGGGACGGAATCTAAGTAGAACCCGGTTTTCACCAGAGCCCGCCGCAAAGCGGGATGGACTTGCTGCGGCGGAGAACTACCAGGTCGTCCCACTGGCGTGACTTGCTTGCGGTGGCAGCCAAGGCAGTACGTGGTACAAAATCGTGAGACGTAGGCGAAGTCGGGGACAGGCAAGAGGTCAGGGCAGGCGGCAACGGTTCGTGGTCAAGACACTGGAGCGAAGACGGTTCGGTACACGGAAGTCAGGAAACAAGGCAGAAGAAGCTTTCTCTGAAGGCAGTAACGCACTAAAGATCCGGCAAAGGTGACCCGGAAGGAAGGGGGTTAAATAGGGTCACCTGCCAGCCTTAACCAATAATGGGCGTACTGCCCCTTTAAATCCTGGAGAGCCGGCGCGCGCGCGCCTAAGGCGCGGGCACGCGCGCTCCGGCCGGCCAGGAGAACGGGAGGACGCGGGAGTGCGGAGAGGTAAGCGGGCAGCCGGGACCCGACCCGCGGGACCGGCAGGGGCCGCCGGACCCCGGCGGGTGGCCGCACGAGTGCGCCCGCAGCCCCGGGCGAGGGGCTGCGGGACCACTCGTGACAAGTAGTAGGAGGATAGGAAGAGCGCAATTATTCACAATGGTCACAGCCTAGCCAAGATGGGGCTAAAATAATGCCCCAGTGATGCAATAGACCGTCCACCTGGTGTGTTTAGTCACAACTCACCATAAGTCCATTAAGAAATTCCATGGACGTGAAAATCTTCCAAAGATAGGATACTTTTTTTTTTTTATTCACTGCACATAAGCAATAAATAGTGAGCAATGTTTCAGCCCAAGTATTGTGGCCTTTTAGTTATTGCTTGAAAAAAGGCCACAACACTTGGGCTGAAACATTACCAACTATTTATTGCTCACTTGGAGTGAATCAAAAACTACCCTATCTTTGGAAGATGCTGACATCCGTGGATTTTTTTGTTATGGACTGTCTCTCAATGCAGACTAGGCTGTAACGAGCCGGGGTAGTGGATCCACTGGACCACCAGAAGCGGTGGTACAGGCTACACCAGGGAGCGGAGTCTAAGTGGATCCTGATTTTCACCAGAGCCCACCGCAAAGTGGGATGGACTTGCTGCGGCGGGATTCCACCAGGTCGCTACCCCTGATGTGACTTGCTTGCGGAGGTGGCCGAGGTGCAACGTGGTACAAAATCGGTAGACTGAGTCGTAGTCGGGAACAGGCCAGAAGGTCAGGGCAGGCAGCGAAGGTTCAAGGTCAGTAGACGAAAGCAAACAGGACTGGTACACGGGAATAGCAGAACCGGAAAGAGTAAGGCTTCCTCGCATAGGTAAAGGGTGCTAGGGATTCGGCGAGGAAGTTCCAGGGGTGGAACCCTTATATAGGGTCAGCGGGCGGCAAAACCAATTACCGACGCGCTGTCCCTTTCAATGTGACAGAGCCGGCGAGCCCGAAGGAGCGGGGCCGCGTGCCCCGGCCGCCAGTCAGAGGCGGAGACACAGGAGTGAGGTGAGGTAAGTGACTGCACCCGTGATAGCGAGTGAGCCCGTGGCCCGACACATTGACCGTGGCGCCGCTTGCCTCGGGCACCTGAAGGAGTGCAGGGGAACGAGTGTGCCGGCAGCCAGCGGTGCGGGCGCTACTCGTGACAGTACCACCCCTTTGGCCCCCCCCTTCTTCTGGCCTGAAGAAATCTCCGGAGCAACCCTCAGTCCATGATGTTGTCCTCCGGCTCCCAAGATCTCTCCTCCGGCCCGAACACCTTCCAATCAATAAGAATGTAACGTTTTCCTCTGATGGTCTTCATGGCCAAAATTTCCTTAACGGAAAAGACATCCGATGTGTCAGCCACCAGAGCCGGAGGAGACACTTTATGGGAAAATCTATTCAAGATGACTGGCTTGAGCAGAGACACATGGAAAGATTTCGGGATCCACATTGTGGGAGAAAACCGGAGCTTGTAGGACACCGCATTGATCTTTTTGAGGACCACAAATGGCCCAAGGTAGCGGGGACCCAACTTGTAACTGGGGATCTTCAAATGAATGTATCTAGAAGATAGCCAGACCTTATCTCCGGGAGCAAAGGACGGGGCGGGTCTATGGTGCTTATCTGCTCGCAGTTTAGTCAGGGCAGAGGCCTGCTGCAAAGCTTGCCGAGTGTCGCTCCAAATGGACCTGAGGTCATGGACTAAGGTGTCCACAATGGGGACGTCAGAGGACTCTGCGAGCGGGAGGGTTGGGCGGGGATGAAGACCAAAGACTACAAAAAATGGAGAAGCCCCTGACGAGCCGACACGAAATGGCGTAAGTAATTTTCCAAGATCTGAGTGACTCTCTCCACTTGCCCATTAGACTGAGGGTGGTATGCAGAGGAGAAATCCAGGTTTACTTTGAACTGTGAACAGAGAGAGCGCTAGAATCTGGATACAAACTGCACCCCCTGAGAGGAAACAATATGCCGGGGGAGGTCATGCAGACGAAATATATGCAGAATGTAGAGGGTAGCCAGATGAGGCGCGGAAGGTAGCCCAGGTAGCAAAACAAAGTGCGCCATCTTGGAGAAGCGATTCACAATAACCCAAGTGACGGTGTTACCAGCTGACGGTGGGAGATCAGTAATAGGCCGCCTTGAGCCGAGTGAACGCAGCTTCGGCCGCCTGTGGCCATTGCTTCGGATTGCCAGACTTCTTCGTAAGGGCCACCATAAGGGCCACCAGTGTAGAGAAATGAGGAATGAACTGGCGGTAGTAATTATCGAACCCCAGGAAGCGCTGGATAGCCCGGAGGTCAACTGGATGGGGCCACTTCAGGACGGCAGACAATTTGGCCGGGTCCATCTGGAGTCCATTGGCAGAGATGTATCCTAGGAAGGGCAGACTGGACTGATGGAACTGACACTTCTCCAACTTGGCATAGAGATGATTTTCTCGGAGACGGCTAAGGACCTGGCGCACATGGAGACGGTGAGACTTGGTGTCCGGTGAAAAGACCAAAATGTCATCCAGATACAATGACGCAGGAGTATAGAAGGTCACGAAAAATCTCGTTAACAAAGCCCTGGAACACGGCAGGAGCATTGCAGAAGCCGAACGGCATAACGAGATATTCAAAATGCCCGTCTCGGGTGTTAAATGCCGTTTTCCACTCATCGCCCTCTCGGATGCGGATGAGGTTATAGGCGCCTCGTAGATCCAATTTGGAAAAAATCTTGGCCCCTCGAAGGCAGTTGAAGAGTTCGGTGATCAGTGGCAGTGGGTAGTGGTTCTTCACCGTTATCTTATTAAGGCTGCGGTAGTCAATACAGGGGCGTAGCGAGCCAACTTTTTTCTCCACGAAGAAGAAACCTGCTCCGGCTGGAGAAGAGGACTTACGAATGAAGCCCTTTCTGATATTTTCCTGTATGCAGTCCATCATGGCCTCAGGTACTGGCAATGGGTAGACCCTGCCCTGCGGAGGGCTCGTGCCAGGCTACAGGTCAATAGGATAATCGTAGGGACGGTGAGGCGGCAGGGTCTCTGCCTCCTTTTCGGAAAAGACGTCGGCAAAGTCCTGGTACTCAGCAGGCAAACCTGGCAAGGGTCTAGCAGACACAGGAGATGACGAGGTACGCATCAGGCAGTCCTGTCCCCAGCGAATGACTTCACCCGTTTGCCAGTCCAGTATAGGAGAGTGAAACTGCAGCCACGGTAGACCCAACAAGATTGCTGACGAGGAGCGAGGCAGCACGTAGAAGGAAATCTTTTCACAGTGGAGTGCCTCTACTCGCATAGAAACGGGCTCAGTACAGCAGCGGATGGCATCGCACAGAACCTCTCCACTGACCGAGGAAATGAGCAGAGGCTTCTCGAGACGAACCACCAGGCGGCGAAGTTTCGATACTACAGCAGCATCAATGAAATTCCCGGCAGAACCGGAATCCAGGAAAGCAGGAAGTTGAAGTTGTGTTCCGGAGCTAGACATGATCTGCACCTGCATGCTCAGACGTGGAGAGGTACTACACACACCTAGGGTAGCCTCTCCCACGAAGCCTAGGTGCGGGCGTTTTCCCGGACAAGGGTGAAGCAGACAGTCTTGACGGAAGTGCTCCGGACTGGCGCAATACAGGCACAGATTCTGCGTGCGCCGACGGGACAGCTCCTGTTCCGAGAGGTGAGCTCGGTCCACTTGCATGGGCTCTTCGCCGGAGTGCTGGGGAAGTGGCAGAGGAGGCTTTTGGAACACTGGAGCCAAGTGAGGGAACCGACGTGGTCGAGTGGAATCATGTTCCTGGCGGAGCTCTTCCTGCCTTTCGGCGAAGCGCACATCAATATGCATGGCCAGATGAATCAACTTGCTCAGAGACGCCGGGAGATCCCTTGCTGCCAGGGCATCCTTGACCCTGCAGGAGAGACTCTTCTTGAAGGTCACGTACAGGGCGGCCTCATTCCAGGTTAGCTCCGAGGCCAGGGTGCAAAAGCTAATGGCGTAATCGCCCACCAAGGAGTCCCCTTGGCGCAGGCTCAGGAGTGCGTATTCCGCTGAAGAGGCCCGTGCTGGTTCCTCGAAGACGCAGCGGAAGTCCTTGATGAAGGCTTGCAGGTCACCCGTCACCGGATCCCCCCTGTCCCACAGGGGTGTTGCCCAAGCCAGAGCCTTTCCCGAGAGCAGACTCAATACGAACGCTACCTTTGCCCGCTCGGACGGAAACTGATCGGCCATCAGTTCCACGTGCATAGAACACTGGGTAATAAATCCCCTGCAGAGCTTCGGATCTCCATTGAACTTCGAGGGCAGTGACAGCCGGAGCTTGGGTCCCACAGGGGCAGTAGAGACAGCAGGAACTGGAACAGCCGGAGGAGGTGGTGAAGGTTGTTGCTGAGAAGTGGTAAGTTGCTGCATCATGGCTGTCAGCCGGTCCAACTGTTGCACCTGTTGCACTAGCTGTTGAGATTGCTGGGCAACGATGGACGTCATGTCTTCCATGCTAGGCAACGACACCTGGGCGGGATCCATGGCTGAATCCACCTGAAACGAGCCGGGGTAGTGGATCCACTGGACCACCGCAAGCGGTGGTACAGGCCACACCAGGGAGCGGAGTCTAAGGGGGTCCCGGTGTTCACCAGAGCTTCCACCAGGATTCCACGAGGTCGCTACCCCTGATTTGACTTGCTTGCGGAGGTGGCCGAGGTGCAACATGGTACAAAATCGGTAGACTGAGTCGTAGTCGGGAACAGGCCAGAAGGTCAGGGCAGGCAGCGAAGGTTCAGGGTCAGTAGACGAAAGCAAACGGGACTGGTACCGGACAGAGTAAGGCTTCCTCGCTTAGGTAAAGGGCGCTAGGGATTCGGCGAGGAAGTTCCGGGGGTGGAACCCTTATATAGGGTCAGCTGGCGGCAAAACCAATTATCGGCGCGCTGTCCCTTTAAATCTGACAGAGCCGGCGCAGTCACAGGTGGAGACACAGGAGCAAGGTGAGGTAAGTGACTGCGCCCGAGAGAGCGAATGCGCCTGTGGCCCGACATACGGACCGTGGCGTCGCTTGCCTGCGTCTACAGCCAGCGGTGCGGGCGCTACTCGTGACACAGGCCCAAACTCAGTTTTCTGAAAGGCAAGGGACACCACCAAACCCAGCAGTCTATGTTTCCTGTTGGCACAGACTCCAAGTACAAGCTGGACCCCCAATTGAGAAAAGTGAACAGTTTTCAAAACACTCCAAACACAGCACAACAATAAGTAAAAGCAGTAAAAAATGGTAAAACAGTTTTGGGTTTAGAAGTTGCTTTACATTTCCTTACAAAAGCACCATAGAGGCATGTGTATGTGTATACAGTACGTACTTCTTGGACAGACTGTTATTCACAATTACAAACCACATATGTGTTGACTTCAAAAAAGATAAGGAAACGTTTAATCATATATTAGCTCATGCCTATCAAGTTAATGATTACAATTATGTTTGTTACCTCTGTAAATAATTTTAGAACATCGAGCGATAATGATGACAGGTTTTGCAATAAGACAAACACTGGAACATAAGGTTAAAATCACATTTTGCAGGTCATTGTCCAGTTCATATGACAATTAAACAATAAGGTACCGGGGGCAAATTAAATAAAAAAGCCTGTACTTACCCGAGTGTTCCAGAACTGGCTCTCCCTAGTCTTCTGTTACCTTCTTTCTTCTTCCATACAGGACGTCAAGTCTGCAGACACAGAGGTCACGTATTTCTGCTTGCATCACCAGTCAGAGCTGTTTACATCTAAACAGTGATATACTAGAGTGTCCATCAAAATAATGGTAAAAACAGCAGCACTACCTTTACAAATGGATGCACCGTTTATGGACCCCGAATCCACAAGGCCCAAAAGAGTGCAAATAAATTTAATTAGAAACAGCATTGAGCGTGTTGGTGAATTGAAAAACGCATCCTTTATTCCTCAAAAAAAAACCACCTACATTTACATGTGACGTTTCGACCCCAACCAAGCATGACAAACAGTGCAATGAAACATGCTAAAATAGTAGCTTCAATTAACCCACAACCAGTAAAATCATTATCCGCCCACAAAAGGGCATAAACATTAAAATAACACATAATACTAAAAAGATACTGGATTTTCCAATCAGCAGCTGCAGTGGTGACATCTCATTCGGAAGAAGAAGGAAAGTAAACACAAGACCGGCGTGACCCATAACTAGAATGAAGGATAGGAGGAAGGTAAGTATAGTTTTTTTTTATTTAATTAGCCATAGATACCTCATTATTTATTTTTGTAAGAACTGGACAACCCTATTGATGGCATATTTAAAGGATATACCACCAATGTTCGATATGTGTGGGTCCCAGCTTTAGAGAACATTTGGAATTGAGAGATGGTCAGAACTCTCCAATTAAAATCAATGGGAGTTCTAAGTACAAGCAAGCAACACACTCGGTTGTACTAGAAATTATACATTGAAATCAATGGGATAGTTCCGACCACCTTTCCATTTAATCGATTTCGGGGTCCATTCTCAAGCATTTGCTTTAGGAGTTTTTCCCAGTATATATAAGTGAAAAAAGTTATATGAACTGCCCCTAGGAGGGAACATCAATTAAATGGCGACAGCTGCTTTTTGATGTACAAGATGTAAAGTGATATGGCATGCTCCTGACAAATTTGATAAGGGAAGGTGCAAGTATGAACCATATATTTTCTGTTTTACTTTTGATGTTTAAACCACTCCCGTAAAATGTCAAATTTTAGGAGAAGCCTTAAAATATTGTTGTTAAAGAAGTGAAGCCATACGACTAAATGGGGGGCTATTCAGTTTATCCAGGGTTTCTAAAAAAATACCAATATCCAGTGTTTCTAAGTGAAGAGTCTTATTTGCTGATTCAACTAAAACATTTTTGTACATACACAGAACATGTTAGGGACAGATCAGTATCTACCAAATAAAGAACACAGTATAATATCAATCTTAACCCCTTAACGCCAAGGCCTATTTTTTTCATGCTCGTTTTTCCTTCCCGCCTTCCCAGAGCCATAACTTTTTTTTTTTTTTATCTACATAGACATATGAGGGCTTTTATTTTGCGGGACAAGATGTACTTTCTAATGCTGATTCATTGTACCATAGAATATACTGGGGCAAAATGTGAAAAAAAACATACTTGCGCCATGTTTGCGGTTGTTTTGCTTTTATGGCATTAAATCCTCAATAAAAATGATGTGTTACCTGTTTTCTACATGTTGATTTGAATCCGGCAATACCAAATAAGTACAGTTTTCATTGTGTTTTGGTACCGTAAAAAGAATCCAAACATTTTCTATTTTTGAAATTTGCGCCGCAGCACCATTTTCAGTGACCAATAACTTTTTTGTACCAACACCTACAGACTTGAATGAGGGGGCATTTTTTGCGGGCTGAAGTGTACTTTTTATTGCTACCAGTTTGGAATACATGGGACTTTTTGATTAAATTTATTACAATTTTTATTGGACTTGAAATGGCCAAAAAAACCACAATTTTGGCATTTGGAATTTTTTTTCTTCTATGGTGTTCAGCATATGGGATAAATGTTATATTTTAATAGATCAGACTTTTTCAGATGTGGCGATACCAAATATGTGTAACTTTTTTATTATTTTATTTTTTATTTGTAAAATGCCAAAAGTGGGGTGATTTGAGCTTTTAATTTTTTTAAATGTTTTTATACACTTTAAACATTTTTTTTTACTTTAACTTTGAGCACTTCACCACTAGGGGGCACAATCGTTTATGCAGCCTAAAGCATAGTAATACAATGCATTTGGGTGTACAAAGATGGAGGTTTCCCCACTTCCTGCCTGGGGCTGGAAGGAGCAAAATTGAAAACATGGCGGCAGTGGAAGCCTTTTCACAAGGCTTCCAGCTGCCATGTTAGCCGATCAGGAGCCTGCAATCGAAGTGAGGACGGTGCACGACACAGTTTCTCATTGATTTAGACATCTAAGGGGTTAAACAGTGTGGGATGGTGCCGGCACCATCCCGTTCTGTAACTACCAAGTGTTATCTGCAATAGCCACTAACACCCGGCAGCTATGTAGCAAGATCCCGCTCCAATCCCGCTACACAGCCTCTTACTGGCATTAGGATGTACTCATACGTCCAATATCGGTGAGGGGCTAGAGAAGACTTATACCGTGCATAAGAATCAGTCATGGTCATTTACTACCAGAAAATCATAGAAACTTTATGCTCTTCAGGTTTATCATAGAAAAGCACCATTAATATGAGGAATATAACAACAAACGTGCTTTAGTGAGCAAGACATTTTAAACAAACAACAAAAGCAGGATCCAACAGCACGGTCATATCAGAGAGGATGATCCCTGAATCCACGGGGTTAAAACTTAAACAGCAACAAGATGAAGAGACTTGGCAAAGACCCGTGCTAAGGTTAAAACATTGCATGTATCTTTGTGTGTTTTTTTGAGAAATAAAAATGGACTTTTATTTTTTTTAAAACCCGCTGGATGCTGTCAAGACATTTTAACCCCTTTTAACGCCCGGGGCGTTCCTTTCGCCCGGGGTCGTTTGGGGGTTAAGCACCTGGACGTATGGTACCCCCCTGGGAGCGCGAACTCTAAAGCAGAGTTCGGGGCGATCGGCGCGGGGTGTCACTGTATATTACAGCTGAATCCCGCACCATCGGCCCGACCCGGATCGCTCCGGGGGGGGGCGGATAACCCCGTTTATCGCGACCTCGGGCCAATAACTAAGGGACGCAGGAGGAGATCGCCCTCCTGCGTCTCTGTCGGCGGAGCAGCGCACGGATCGGGGTCGTGGGCTCCTGCTCTTACAGACCCAGGGAAGGAGAGTTTGCCTTCGGGTTGTCTGTGACTCAGACGCCGGAAGTGCCCTGTGGAAAACCCCCCGGCATCGTGACTGACAGTTGTCATGGGAAACCCATCTAGCAACAAGCATGCATGTTTCCCCTATGAATGAAAAGATCTAAAGATCTCTCATTAAAAACCCCTATGGGAAAAGTAAAAAAAAAAATGTGCAAAAGTAAAAAAAAAAGTAAAAAAAAAGTAAAAAAACAAGTAAAACACAAACACAAAAAATAAAATAAAAATACTACACCCCCCCTTTTCCCCTTAAAACCCAATCCCCCCAAAAAAAATTTTAAAAAAAAAAATAAAATACCCATATTTTGGTTTTATCGGCGGCGTAAGCCCTCCCCTTAAATCTGTATTTTTAATTTAACCCGTACATAAACCCGAAAAAAAACAAAAAAAAAACAATCAAAGAATTAAGTTTATTTTTTCCCCCCCCGCAGCACTAAAATGGAATAAAAAGCGATCAAAAACTCTATAAACTCCAAAGTTGTCCCAAAAAAAACGTAAATTACCCGCAAAAAAAAAAGTTCTTATCCAGTCTGTATACGAAAAATAAAAAATGTAAGCTCTCAAAAAGATAGCGATGCAAAATATTTTTTTTTACACACAAAAAAACTTTTTTTTTTTTTTTTTAAAGTGCTTAAACATAAAAAAAAATATAAAAATGGGTATCGCCATAATCGTACGCCCCAAAGATAAAGCTAATTTATCACGGATCTGCCGGGACCCCTTTAAAATAAAAATAAAAAAACATATAGGATTGCAGTATTTTCTTCCCCGGCCCCCAAAAAAGGGTTTTAAAAAGCAATAAAAAAGCCTTGCCCCCCAAAAAGATACTAAAAAAAAACTAACTCCTCTGCAAAAAAAACAAGCCCCTCCCACGCTCCAAGCACAAAAAAATTTAAAATTTTGGGCTCTCAGAACTAGGGCGATGCAAAAACGTTTTTTTCTTTTGAATAAAAGGTTTTTTTTGTTAAAAGCAGTAAAACATAAAAAAATATCAAATTGGGTATAGTTAATCGTATTGCCGGGAGAAAAAGTACCATGTATTTTACCGTCAGTGACGCTTAAAAAATAAAAAATAAAAAACACTACCAAAAATTGCTGTATTTTGTTCAAAAAATCTCAAAAAAAACCTTAATAAAAAGTGAACTAGCATCTATGCACCACATAATGGTACCAAAAAAAACTTCAAATCATCCCCCAAAAAAAAAAGCCCCCACAAGCTCGCAACAGCAAAATAAAAAAGTTATGGCTGTAGAATAGGACAACAAAAAACGCAATTTTTTAAGATATTTCTACTGTGTAAAAGTAATAAAAAAGAAAAAAATATATAAAATCTATTTTCATTGTAAGTGTACCGACCCCATAGTAAGTTATCACATCATTAACTGCACGGGGAATGCGTAAAAAATTAAAAATCAAAAAAAATGCTGAACTGCTTTTTTTCCCCCCATTTTCATTGCCCCAAAGCTTAAAAAAAAAAACTATGGAACACCTGTGCATCCAAAAAGCACAGACACCCCTAATAGACCGATGGGTTGTTGAATTTAAAATGGGGGACTTTGGAAAAGTTTCGCCTGTTCTGCATTTGGGGGCTTTGCAAATGCACATGGCCCCACCAAAATTGCGTTCCCAAAAGCCAAATGCGCTCCCCCCTTTATACGCCCTGCCATTGCCCAAACCCGCAAATTTACACCCAATGTAGGGTATTGCCGAACTTGGGAAAATTGCTTAAAAAAGTTTTGGGGTTCTTTTTTCCAGGATTCTGTAAATTTTGAAACATTTTAAGCAAAAATTTCGATTATTGGGAAAAAATTTTTTTTTTTACTTTTCACCCCATGCTAAAAAAAAATTTTTTGATACCCGTGGGGTCTATATACTCTGCACCCTGGATAAAAATTCCTTAAAGGGGTGTGTTTCCAAATGTGGTCTATTTAGGGGTGTTTATTAAGTTTTTGCCCTTTAGGGTGTCCCCCAAATGAAAATGGGCCAATTAAAATGTTTGAAAAAGAGACCCCAGAGTTATAGGTGCTCTCCATTTGGGGGGTTTGGGTGAAAAATAATGCATAAGGCCACATATGGGATGTCCTTTAAAAAGGCAGACCCGGGGGGTTTAATTAAGTTGCATTTTTTTTTTTTCCTAGTCACATTTACCGTATTCCCGTGAATAAATGGATAAATATTGAAATTGCAAAAAAAAAAAAAATTTTTAAATTTTCCCTCCATTTGCTTTAATTTTTGTGAATATCAAAAGGGTTACAACTTCCTAAATAATGTTGTAAATACGTTAAGGGGTCAGTTTCTTAGATGGCATTTTTTTATGGGGGTATCTAACATGCAGGCCCCCCAAAGCCCCCCGTCAGAATGGAGTGGGCCTAAAAAAATGTATATTGCAAATTTTCTGAAAATTTTGGAAATTACTACTAAAATTTTTAAGCCTCAATGTCTAAAAAAAAAAAAAAAAATTTAAACATGAGCCCAAAATAGGGAAGGTAGATGTAGTTAAAAACTTTTTGTGGTGAAAAAATTATCTGTTTGCACGCAAAAATTTTTAACTTTCAAATCCTAATTTTCCAAATTTTTATGAAAAAATTTTTTATTTTTAAAAAAAACAAAAAGGTTTTTATGGATTAAAAAAATTTTTACTAACTTAAAGCACAATGGTCACGAGAAAACAATCTCTGAATCACATGGATAGGTAAAATGTCAAAAAGTTATTTTTTACATAAAGGACCTGTCAGATTTCAAAAATAGGGCGGGTAGGAAGGCCAAACAGGTGGTCCTTAAGGGGTTAAAGTCATATGGCATCAAGAGATATGCACATTTTAATATTTGGACAGGGAGTTACAATGGATGTGTATAGATGTAACCTTCACATACACCATATGTAAAATGGTGTGTGTTTCCATTTAAAGGTTTATTGCACTCCTGTTATGCCCTTTTTTC